>NDGN011550458.1:0-10957 GCA_002564285.1 Tympanoctomys barrerae | reverse complement strand
ATGGCTCAGTAGAATAAGTGCTTCCCTGGCAAGCACAAGGGCTTGAGTTCAATCCCTGGTTCAAAAAAACAAAAACTATGCTATTAATAAAAGTATACCTACACATGTGATTTCTACTACAGTTCTCACTGCTAAGCCAGTGCCCAGCTTGGCAGGATCATTTCATTGATGTATTTGCACTTCCTGCCTGGATGAGGAAAACAACCTAGCTTAGCTCCCTGACTCCAACTTGTGTTCCTCTGATCACTATCCTCCAGCAATGGTCAGAGAGACCCTTTGTACAATAAAAACCCAGTATTTCACAACCTGACTTAAAGCCCCGCAAAGCCTTCCTACCCAGCACAGAGCCAAGTCACGAGTTGGGGAGCTGACCTCAGCTCTGACCATGTTCCCCAGAGACCCTGAAGCTTCTGCTATGGCAATGTGCTTTCAGTTACTGAGAAGGCCTCGGGCTAGAGAAAGATGAAAGAAAAGAGCAGAAGGAAAGAGAGAGAGGCAGAGGGAGGGAGGGAAGGAACGAAGGAAGAGAAAGAAAAGGGAGGAAGGAAGGAGGAGAGGGAGGAAGGGAAGAAGGGAGGGAAGAAAATAGGGAAGGAAGGAGTGCTGGCTTTAATGCTGGGCCCCAATCAGCTTCAATTTAAAGGTCACAGTGGGACAAAGGAATACAAAATGAGAAATGTGTTGTGTTGATGCTGGCACAAAAACCTTCCGGACCCCTACACTGGAGATGACCTGCATTGATTCCAACACTACAACGTCCCAATGATACACATACTATCCTGTCCAAGGGATATTTAAGCTCCTACGGGTAGGCTGGAGCCTGTGCCATCTATGCTGGGCACAGTGCACAGTTCCCACTGGAACTGGATCCTGCCAGAAGCCTCAAGAGCATTTTATGGGAAATGCAGGTTTCACCGACACATTGTGGACTCCATTCAGAGTAAAAAATTGGATGGAGATATTAGGACATCTGTCAGGCACCCCACGTGGAGCCTGATTCTCTCAGTGGGCAGAAACCAGCAAGATATCTTTATAAAGTAGAAGCAGGGAGAAAAGGAGGTCCAAAAGTACCCTAGCCCCATCCTTGTCCTTAAGTAACAATAACCGACAAGGACACCTGCTCTACTCTGGAGCTGACGCTAAGTGCTCACACACTCCACGGGAGGCCTATCAGATGGGCCCTAGTACACCTCCCAACTTAGAGATGAGAGACTTGAGGCTGAATGGGGTCAAATGCCTCAGTCACACAATTGCCATGGGATGTAAACCCATATCTATCTGATTTCAAAGCCTGGATCTTTTTATTTTCCTTCTTATTTTTGGCAGGACTGGGATTAAACCCTGGGCTTCATATATACTAGACAAGCACTCCACCAGTGAACTACATTCCCCAGCCCTTTTTTCATTTTATTTTAAGACAAAGGCTCCTTATGTTGTCTAGGCTAGTCTCAAATTTGCAATGCTCCTGCCTCAGCTTCCCAAATATCTGGGGTTACAAGTATGTGCCACTGATCCAGCTTGGACTTTTAGTGAGTATGCTACAGTTTGTCCCAAAAAATAACGTTTTAATTAGTTCTCAAGCTAACAGTTGGGCTCCCTGTGCCATGTGCAAGCTATATGACCTTCAGAAGTAATCTAAACTTCATGATCATTAGACTTCTTGTCTCTAAAATGACAAGTATTACTGGGACACAGTAAGAATGCCTGCTAAGCATTTAAGATGGTCCTGATAGAGTGAACTAGAGGTGGGTCCAAGTTTTAGACCTATTACTAACAGCAAAATCTCAGGAAAAAACCTTAATCTTCCCAAGCTTTAGTGACCCCATCTGGAACATGGAGACAATACCAGTGACTTTACAAAGCTACTGTGATATCGGGAGGACGTGATGAGATAATGTATGGAAAGTCCTTAGAATAAACAGTTCTGGGCACACAGAGGGTGCTCAATAGATGAGGGCTTTCATCAGCAGTTGTTTGAACTGTGTGTAAGGAACTGGCACAATTTCTGGTCACTTTAGTCTAATTTAATTCAACGAATGTTAGACCTACCAGGGCAAACCACTGTTTCAAACAAACAAAAAAGCAGCCATCCTCCTGTCCTCAATGAACCTTGGCAGTTTGGCCAGATACAGGGAACAGGGAGGTAGACCTGACAAGGTAAGTTAGGGTCCTTGTGTACCAGGCTTGAATGTCAAGTTCAGGAGAGGCCATTAATTCTGTGCACACTGGGATGCTATTGAAGTCTCAGCAAGCAAATTACATCATCCAACCTATGCTTTGGAAGAATTCCACCCTCTGTGGAGAAGGGAATGCAGCCAGGAAAACTAAAGACAAAGGAATCAGTAAGATGCTACTGCAATAGTCCAAGCAAAAGTGTATCAGGGGTGACAATGAGGACAGAACAATGGACATGGTTGCAAGTGTTATGTGAGGTATAAGTCAACATGGCAGGGAAACAGAAGGAAAGTTTTAGATTACTATTTTCTTGCCTGGAAGGGTAAAGAAAGTGGTAGTTTCTTAAATAAAATGAGGAAGGTGGCCAGGGGAAAGTGGGAGTTAAAGTCAGGGAAATGAATGAAATCACATAGAATGAGGACATGATGTTTCAAGGACCTAAAACAAAGATGGCAATCACAAAAGAGTGGGAGTGACAATCAAAGAGAGGCAGGGGGAAAACCAAGTACCCGTGATACAAAAAAGAACAAAGTAGAAGCTGTCCAGAAAGAATGTGGTAATTAATGATATATAATGGCAAGGTGGAAATCATTAGATTTGTTGACTGAATATAATAATCAGAGGCTTTGGAGATAGTCATTTCAGTACTACTGTTGGGGCGGGGGAAGAGACAGTGAGTGTGTGGCACTCGTTCAGGAAAGTTGTCAGAGAGAGCTGGTCAGGAGGTAAGAGGTAAGTAAAGCAGAGATCTGAGAGACATTCACTTAGGCAATGGAGGAGTTGTCAACTTGGCACAGAGCTTGGGAACATGCACCACCATTCAGCCAATAACTGTCTTCTTTAGGGATCCGAGGCAACCATGCAAATTAGCATGTGTATCCCAGCAAAACACACACTTGACAGATCTTCTGGAGCCTAATCTTTAGGATTGGGATAAGACTGTTAGGATTCGATTTCCTAAAGGTATCTTTAAGACAAGTGAGAAGGCGGTAGAAATGGTCCTGCCAGGGCTGCGAAGCAGCATGCACAGTCTAAATAGAGAACAAAACAAGCCAAGTAGGAGAACAAAATGTGCTTGACTAGGAGAAAGAAGAAACTGACTGTGCAAGAGAGGAGAAAATCCAGCACAACACACAGAATGAGTGTTAAACACATAATCCAGAGAACAGAAGAATAAAAACAACACAAGCCACTTGAGGGCAGTAACCATGAACAGGAGCTGTTTCACTAGTTATCTGTATTGGAGAAACACAACAGCTGTGTGCCTTCAGGTACTGAAAAGATGCTGTTCTCACTAACTGCCTAAAAAGTCAAATCACAAACGAGACTCTGTGATAGGGCTCTGGGTTGCAAGTATAATGTCAAAGAGCCTTTGAGTGAAGGTGGAAGGAAAACAATTTTTAAGGGAAAATCCTTCCATTTGCCAAGAATTCCAACAGAAAGGAAGTAGGACTGATTGGAAAATTCATGCTGTCTTCCACTGGAACAAGCCATTGCAGGCTACATGGAAGGCAACTGAAAGTACAGAACTATGATTGAAGAGACACAGGCCTTAGAGTTATCAAGAACTTGAGATCTGCAGCCATAAACTGATTTGGATCCGTATGCCAAATGCCTATCGAGCAGCTTGTGGACATTGGTGGTGAGAATGTCAATGAGGTTTCCTGTCCTCACTAACCTTCTGCTGCAAAAATAAGAACTCTTAGGGAGAGAGAACACAAGCATGCTTGTATGTATGTATGTATGTATGTATGCATGCACACATACATACATACACATGCACATGTGCACATACACTTAAAGAGTCTTTAAAACGTCAGACAAGTCCCAGTGGTATACATACTCACTGACACTCCAAATGAAGCGCAGCATTTAGGCCTGCCTGTCAGCTCTCATCCCACCCTGCCCATGATTCCTCCTTCCCAGCAAAGGCCTTCACTTTATCCTATACAACTTTCCTATTTCTTCCTACCTGTGGCACTTATGCTTAGCAGCATAGCACTGTGACAAAGAGCCTCTTGAACCACAGTGCCTGGGCTCAAGCCCTAGTTGAGCCACATAACCTTGGATAAGTGGCTCAATCTCTCCATGCGTCAGTTGCCTCAAACATAAGAATAATAATGGTACCTACTTCTTGGAGTGGTTTAAATGAGTTACTTAGTATAAGGTGCCTGGAATGGAGACTGGTACAGAGTTGGTGCCCTGGAAAGACAGGCTGTTGTTACCACTCTGCCCACCTGAAATTTTTTCTACTTTCCTCTCCACTGATCCAAATTCACTATCTTGTGAGGAGTGAATTAAAGTATGTTACTTTCCATCACTACACTGATAATCTCAGTTCCAGCACAGTAACTGAGGGCCTATAGTGTACTGCACTCCAGGAAAACTGGGATAAATAAGACCCAGCCTTGTCTTAGAGATCCCAGTCCCTACAGGAGCATAAACAGACATTCAAAAAAGGATCATTATTCTCCATCTAGTAGAAACTGTGAATTAGCATTACCCATTAAGTGCCCTTCATCAGATTTTACCTTACTGTCCTAACTTTCCTAAAGCAGTTGAGTGTCTAATTTGTACTATGCTATTATGCAGCAAAAGCATCTGCTTTGTGTTCTCTGAATAGTTTCCATAAATCCACTTCAATATGCTCAATTTGATGGAGAAGTGCCCATTCTGGGACTTAACCTTATAATTCTGTCGCTCAATCACCTTTTACCAACAGGTATTTGGCAACTGTATATTAACCTTTGTGGTTGACTGGGACATTTAAGTCCTTCCAGGAGAAAATTCCTAAAGCCTAGAAAGATGGCTTTCAGGTATGACATGACTTTGGACTACCTAATTATTGCTGAGTTCTTTCCATATCTTCTTGGTACATACAGAGGACATTCCTCATATCACCCAAGGTATTACTGTTACCACCCCTTATAGTTAATGAAACGGCATGTGAAGAAACACAACAGAACAAGAAAAAGGTGCAAAAAATTAGTTCTTCTAAAAATTGGTAAGGCAGTAGGGACAGCCACACTGTAGTCTTCCACCATGTTTGAATGTCTGACACCATGAGTACATTTTCCAATTCACCCAAAAGGAAAAGAAAAACCACAGAGAAAAGAAGAGAGGGACCTCTTCCTAAAACAGCCTGCCCAGACCACATCATCCCACAAATTCAGTCTCACTGAGATCCCATTGCTCCTCCAAAACTTGCAACTTGACTAAAAATGAAAACCATCAGGGGCAGAACTAACACAAAAAAATAGAACCAACTAATTTTTGCCCTATAGAGTTTATACTGAAGCTTTGCAGAAATGCACTATTTCAGCAAAAGCTTAAATAAGGCAGTGCTCTGATCTAGGAGGAAGGAGGAAAGACCTAAAGAAATGTACCCCATGCTGGCATGGGAGGGAAGACTGCTGGGGTTCATTTTATTTTTAAACCTTTAACACATGGATTTCTGTTACTGCTCTGCTATTGTGAAGTTCCAGAAAATAGAGGCTCAGAGAAATACTCAAGACATTCAAAGCTTGAGATTTTGGTTTATGTTGCTGTTGGTTAAAAAGGAAAAGAAGCACCAGGTAGTCTCCAGATTAACCTCACCACAATCCCAGCCCAAAGAAGAACTTCATTCTGTATACCCTCTCCTGATCTCACCAATTCATGTGGCACAGAACTCTACTATGCCTTATTCATAGAAATGCTAAAATCAAGATTCTTGATAAATCTAAAATAATATAGTATGCTCAACTGTTAAAAATAGTCAAAGGTAACCCACCCATAAAACAGGTCCTAGCATGAGGAGCAATCACAGTAAAAATCATTCTCACATCCAGTCTCAATGAAAATCCCCCACTGATTCAGCTCCACCTCTGAGCACTTCATTCAATCCACTGGTAAGTTTGGGGTCAATTTGCCTAGCACAGTGCAGAGGCATTCACAGTTTCCTCAGTGGTGTGAAGAGTGAGTAACAGCACAGTTAATCAACACGTGTGAATAAGAATCTATGATACTGAAAACAGTGCAGGGAGGAACTTGAGAAGAAATCTGAGGTCACTAGATGGCAAAGGTGGCATCCCCAGGAAATGCCTTTCCCTACCAATTAATTTGGTAACTATATGCCAATAAAACTGTAGGAGCTGCTAAGCAATTTCATTACTGCCTCTTACTTATTGGATTTCTAATTCATTATAGTCTAACATGTCCAGGGTCACCTACATCCAACAGGTGGAGTGAATTTCTAAAATGATGCTGTAGGCTTTACCTACTGAGCTGCCCTCGATAGAGTAGCAGAGTCCAACAGAAACAGCACGCAATGAGACAAACGATGAAAAAATTGCTGATTCCAATCCTAAACTAACATGGAAAAAACATTAAAGTTCCCCCAAAGATAGAAATATTCCAATTCCATATTCCAGGTAATAGATACATGGTTTTGTCTCTACTGACTTTTTTAATGAAAATCTTATTAAACAATCTGTTGGGACACAAAGAGTAAGAGCACAGATAATCAATGGAACCCCATTTGATGCCCTAGAGAGATATTTCAAACTACCAAAGGTAAAACAGAAATCTTCCAGGACAGTAAACAATACAACCACATTCTGGGAAAAAGCACTGTGCGTAAATTAAGTTGATTAATATTTATGTAGTACCCAGGCCTTAATACTGAGCTGCCCCAGTTAGACAGTGTTCTGTGACAAGCAAAAAGATGCAACGAGTCTTCCTGAAAAATAAGCAATTAATCACACACTCCTTCAGATTAATTGCAATGCCTGAGATGTTCCATATCATTCTCCTTCTGCCCCTGAAATCCAACTCCCCCATGTACTCTCTGGTTTTCAGATCACTGTTGAACACCCCAAGTAAGCTCTCATTCTAATTGAGTCAGCCTAACACTACAAACCAGGACTAAAAGTCCCCACACATCTCCTTCTAGTTCAATTTGTGACCTTCAGTGCGCTGTGTGTGTCAAGGTTATACTGCCCACTAACCAACCACGCATCCTTTACCATTGGGCCGCCAGTCTTGACCTGCTCTTCGATCCCAAAGCAAAACCTTCCAGCCCTACTGGGCCATCTCAAAACCATCTGACAGCACATTCAACAGCTAGTTAGACTGCTGCTTCTCCTACCAAAATCCAGATTGCTTTGGGTGGTGAAGCAGATCAGTCTGAAATCCAAAAACCTCCGAAATCCATCTGAATCTTAAGCACAGATCTCAGTCAAGGGAATGAAGAGCAGCTCAACATCTTTCAACATAACCACTTCTCTTGAATTAAATCATAGCCCACAATCCTACCTCACATCAAGTGCCCAACTCCCCATAAAAATCTTAAATCTTTTTAGGAACCTTACTGCTTCCCATGAGGAGACACCATCCCGGAACCAATACGACATCCCTTCAAATCTATATCTAAGCTACAAACACAGTAAATAGGGAGTGGAAGCTGCCAAGGAGAAAACTGAATTTTGTTTGTCGTCTAAGTGGGCAGCAACTAATTACCCAACATTACCCCCAAAGCCTCAAAGTGAGGGAACCAGGGCATCTGGGCAATAACATAGCTGATCAAAACCTTCCTGGCAAACTTGCTCCCCCAAAAACAGAATGTCATCGAGCTCCCACATCCACAGACTACTACTGCATTTTCAGAAATTCTAGGAAGCCAGGAGGAAGGACCCTCCAATCTAAGCACCATGCTAATGCATTTTTCAATAGCTTTTATAAGAATGGAGAAAGATCTAGTAGATCAAGAGGTTTACAGTAATACTTATATTTCTATTTTCTAGTCTCTTGGTTTGAGGTTTTATTTTTCTTTTTCCTTTAGAGCCCAGTTTCTGTGAATCTCTATCTCAACTGTATCACACTCCCTCCTGGTGGCTCACAGTAACCGGGCTTTCTCTGCCCGCCTGTGCTCTCTGAGCTCAGAGAGGCTCAGCTGCCAGATCCCTGATCTTGCAGCATACTTGGAGAGGAGCCGAGCATCATCTCTCTGTTAGAGCTCTAGTTCAGCCACTTGCAGCTCAGTTAAACCCATCAGGAAACCTTTAGCTTATGAGACACAGTTTTTAGGATTCTCTCCATACAGCTAAGATAGCAACCATCCACCCACTTGAGACAGGTACAGAGACGGAGAAATAAATGGGCAGCTCATCTTAACTCCTGCATGGCTCCTTTTTGACCAAGGATATGTACTGCTAGAAATCTCCCACTCTCTCCTCTCCTCATCCTAAGAGAAGACCAAAGACTGAAAAACTAACCCAAAGTACCAAATTGACAAGCAGGATGCCACAGACAGGAACAGGTATCTCAGATACTGCAAGATTGGAATATTAGCAGTCTAGCCCACCAAAGCCCAAACAGGTAGAGTGCTTTCCAAATGCAGGCAGAGCAGCAGCCTCTCTCCGCCGCACTCCCCCACCCTCCCACCTTTGGCTCTGTAAGCCATGCATCCGTGCAGCTCCCTTAGAAAGTCAGATTTTCACTTACTCAGATCTACCAAGAATCCCCAGTGCCTTGCTGTATGAAAACCCCACAAACGGCAGTTCTTCGCCCGAGAAACCAGAGGGGCTCAGCTGGCACGGAGAGGATGAAACCCACGAATTCTTCTCTGGTTCATCAAAATTGGAGGTGTCATCATCAGACTTGAGGGTGGGAACGAAGGGGGGAGGAGCTGGTTAAAGAAAAACAAGAAGAGGTGGGAGAGAAAAAAATTCAGATGGATTCCACACTGTTGTGGAGAAAAGCATCTTACTCCTCCAGCGTTGGCGACAGCACTGCAGCGCCTGCTTTCAATCTAGCTCCTCACACAGGCAGACCCAGCCTCAGCTCCTACAGCAACAAGAGATTAACCCCTTCCCTGCCAACATGGCCACCAACCTGCAGACAGGCTGCTGGGGTAAAGTGAAGGATAAACTCAAACAGGTCACTTGGTCCAAGGAAAGCGCTTGGATAACTCTCTGGAGGAGGTCACTCCTTCCTGATATTTCTAGAAGCCTTCTACAAAGCATCAACCAGCTAGAGTCAGGATGTCAGATGCCCCAAACCTATTTAGTCCCTGGTCCAGGTCTAAATTATTAATAGTTGGTGCTAATCTTAGTGAAAAAGGGAACATCTGTGTCTCATGTACTAGCCAGGATGGGAGGAAGAAAGGGGAAAGGGGACTTGCAAGGTTCGGGAACTCATGTTAGGATACCACTGCAGTCTACTTCATTCATATCCAATGAGTCTACTCAGAGATCTTATTAGCCACTTTTTTTTTTTAGTTCATTATCCCTCCTCCCCAGCGCAATCATGCCCATCGAATCCACTGCAGTTTAATCAGCATAATGAAACATCAGCCAAATAAAGTTCCTCCTGGAGATTCACAGCACCCCGCTCACTGATGGTGGGACGCACGATGGACATCTGCGGCACGGTTCCTACCTCCTTATGGCATGACTCTCAGCTCGGGACACATCACATCCTCTCTGCTTTCTGCCGACCTACTAAGCTGTCTCCGTCAGGGAGGCGGACACTTGTCCACCAGTCACCAGGAGGCATCCCATCCTCAGGGGCTCTGGGGGGTGTCTCCGGCCAGAAGCGTTACCATGGCTGCGGGCTGAGGCATCCGTGGTGGGCCGGCCAGTGGGGGCAGGCAGATGGCAAGCCGGCATCACATCCCCCGCAGTGCAGGCTGCATGCTCCCCACTCTATGGTGCCTGCTCTGGCTGTAACCCCACCTGGCCGCCTGCGTGGCAGGGGCCAATGCTGATCTGAGTGACAGAGCAGCATGAGTCACTGCCCACCAGGGCTCGCTAGAGCTCCCCCTAGGACAGTTGTCACAGCCCTTCATGGCCCAGACTTCTTTTTTAACTCCTCGTGTTCTGGAGCAAGCCGTATGCCAGATATGAGCAGCAGTCTGTTTTCTGCTTACAGAATCAAAAGAATCCGGCTGTTTCCAAAACTCTCCCAGTGACAACAACATCTGAAGCAGTGCTGGGAAGTAAATGTAGCAGCAAAAGCATGTGCAGGAGGAAGGAGACGAAGCCAGAGGTCTAGCTGCTCCCAGGAAGTGCAAAGGAACATTCTCAGAGCTTCAGGTGCACCAAGATAAGGTGGGAAGACAGAAAGAGAGAGACAGATCAAAAATGTAAAATGTGCACTACCAGAAAATTATTTAACACCTCCAATCTCTCAAGAGAATTTAAATCATCCCTGTTCGTGTCAGAATCTACTTGCTTAATACTTTAAAAATTAGCTGATGGAAAGAAAATTTAAAGTGAATGCTTCAGCCCACGTCCCTCATGTACTTCCAGCAATATAAGCCCAGATCAATCCGATTTCAACTACTCAATGTTTTTAAGCAAAAATGATTTGTAATGAAAGTTACAATTCAGAAGGATGAAAAAGAAAAGTTTTCCGTCCTGAAATAAGGAAACCCAGATAAAGATAAGCACTTTCTGGAGGCTGCTTTGCAGATGACACTGATAAGAACATGTAGTGGTTAGTGGCACATACACTGGAATCTGACTCAGTTCAAATCCCAGCTCTACCACTTACAAGCTCTGTAACCTGAGAAAGTTACTTCAACTCTCTAAGCCTGAGCTGCAACAAAGGAATAACTATCTCAAGGGCTGTTTTTTAAAGAAAAGTCTATACATAAAACACTTAGCACAGTTCTTAGTGTCTAATAAAGACTCTATAAAGATTATCATCATTATTTTTTTATTAATCTGTTTCAAACTTTATTCCCAGGTTTCTCCAGCTTAATTGACTGCAAAGAATGGATTGTAGGATTTTTTTTTTT
>NDGN011550456.1:0-15139 GCA_002564285.1 Tympanoctomys barrerae | reverse complement strand
ACTCAGACCCTTGCGCTTGCCAGGGAAGCACTTATTCCACTGAGCCATCTCCCCGGCCCCTCAACACCATTTTTAAACTACATTTTTAAATAGTAAAACTATATTGTTTTACTATTTAAATGCCCCTACCATTGATCAAGTTCTAAAAAGACATGTATGTCTGTGCCTTGAAATTTTGTTCTGTTCCATTAATTTGTTTTGAACTTTTATTGCAGCAATACTCAGAGCTTTATTTCCTGTTATTTTATAATATCTTGCTGTCTCACAGAACGAACCCTTTTTGTTATTTTTACCTCCAAATTACCTCAAATTTATGCTTCCATGTGCACTTCCTGGTTTCTCATTGTCTACGGACTAGTTTCAAATGCATTTGCCTGGTGTTCAAGGCTCTCTATAATACGGGCCCTCCTGAGTGTTTCTTTTTACCTCATTTCTCCCATTATCAGCTCTGTACTCTTCAGTTAGATATTTAAAGAGCTATTCCCTACCCCCAGCAGAGTTCCTTCATCACCTGGTCTCCTGGTCTCTGAAGGGTGGGATTGAATTATCCACTACCCTCTGAAGTCAGAGGTCATCGGCCATGTTATTCACCACCTACTCTCATGAACTGGCGGTGGGGGGTAGTTATTTCCCAGGAGAAAACTGGGCTACTAATACAAGAACTTAGATGGTAAGAGAGCAAAAGCCCACTGCGACTGTCTTGGGTGCTCTGACAGATGACCAGTGGACTGTTCCAAAAATGAAGAGCTGCACAAACTTAGTAACTCTCACTGGGCCTTTTCCATGATACCAGACTCTATAAGAATATGTCATGTAAATTCAGCTGTGAGGGCTGTCTCATTCTGCAACACAGACTCTTCTCTATTTCTAAACCCATTTACTGCCATTGCAGTTCTGGCCACCTTTACTTAGACCAGACCTTGCGGGCATCCAAGGCCTGGTTTGTGAGGTTCACTTATACAAAGAATACAAAAAAAAAAAAAAATGTGTGCTCCATAACATACCTTTTTATCTTAGATTACAGAACTTTAACTACAGTATTACCCAAAATGATACAAAATGAACAAAAGCAATACAGTCTATAATAAATAAAAGAAAATACATTTTATGTCACCCTTTTCCCCACTTAAAAGTAACTCTTTTATAACTGTCATTATCTGTTTGGGAAAAGATACACGATCAATAGTGTTTTTCAACACTTCAGGCTACAATTCTGCAGCATGAATTAAGGCCAGGGAATTTGCCTGGGACATCTGTGGCTAAGTCTCGCTCCGAGGCAGGAGCCATCAGGTCCCTTGGCTTGCGCAAGTCTTCTGTGCCCTCCTCCACACTGATGCCTCCCAGTTTGAAATTTCATTTTTCAGTTGTATCACAAAGCAATACTTAGAAATTCCTCTTGACTATAGACTCTTAAGAGTCAGGGCCTTCTTATTTTGGTTTGGGCAAGACTTGGTGTTTTGTGTACTGTATGGGCTGAGGTTAAAAACTTTGCATTAAAGAATGCTACCCATCAACCCGCTGGTCCATGATTTGTAAAGCGCTGGTTCACAACAGGTGCAGCGCTTCATTAAGTATTGTAACATTTCTTGTTACTAAGGCAGCAAGTGCTTCTCTCAAGAGTCTAAATTCCAAGGAAAGAATGAAGGGTTAAGGCAGCCGGTTTGTTTGTCCTACTATGTGACATACACGAGTTTAGATAGTTTAAAAGTATCTAAATTTGAGGGAATTTTCACAATCCTATGAACTACTACGAACTCAGTATTTGGGCTTCTTGCTTAGGATAAACAGGTTTTTTTTAAAGACAGATAAAACTTTTTAGTGACAGGCCGTTGGTCAAATCCAGTGGGTCTGTGTTCCCACTTTTCAGAAAAGGAAAACTGAATGCCAAAGAGCAGTGAAACTTGTAATGGGACTGCAAGATGCCTTGAGTTTTGGGGAAATATTAGGAAATGTTGAAATGTCCACTTTCAGTAGGCTTTCAGACATTCATTGTCAGCAATAGCATTGAAAACTGAAGGACAGAATGTGACAATAAATAGATTGTATGAAAACTCTGGCCAATGAGAACTATTTTAAGATTACTTTTTTGGTAAATTGCAAAGTCATAACTGCCATTTGCATCACACTTTCTAGTTCACAAATACATGAAAAATTGTGATAGTTGCTGTCAGCAAGAAATGACATGAAAGAATGCTAAGTCGTGTACTGAGTCACTCTTTCTCTGAAAAATTAGCATACATTTCTAACACCGTCTTCTATGTGATATAAGAATAAGCACAATAAAATAACTTGGGGTTCAGGGATCTGAAAAGCAAGCCAGCGTTAAGAGCCACAACTGAAGTTGTGTTAACAAGATAGTCCGGCTTGATACCCAATTCCTGACAACCAAACCTCAGAAATAATTCCATCATGTGAAGTACAGGTAGGACCACAAACCAAACCTCAAAAGGGCCTCTAAGGGAAAATACCATTTTGCGAAGTTTCCCTTCCTGTCTGAAGGCAGACCACAGGAAGTTCATCCTTCCCACCACGAATTCCACAGAGAGCTGAGCTTTTGGCTAGAAGGTTTTGCTCTGGTCTCACGCACGGACAGCACTCTCTTCTCTGAGCTTCTTGTGTCTTCCCTAAACTTCTTGCCTATTCCACGTACTATTCCAGAGATTAAGAAGCCAATTTCAAGACTGCCATAGACCTCCGGACAACTGAACAGATGAGCAGAGGAACAAAACAACCTCCGGGAGGCTGAGAGGGTGTGTACACCTTTGCCTTTGCCTGCATTTTTCAGTGCTGACTTGTGGTCAGGTACTTGTGTCCGCTAACGTGTACTTGCATAAGCTAACGTGCTGACGACTTTGCACACTAAATACTGTTATTGTTACTGCTCTCAAGTTTTTACTTTTCTGTTCTTCTGTATGAAAGCAGGTAAAGAGTACTGGATACACTTCAGAGATTCATATTATTTAAATTACCTGTGGCCTTCATATAACAATTGATGATTAAAAATACAGAATATTAAATATAATCTTCATAAACAGTCAGTGCTCACAAAAAGGTTTAAAATCCGCTGAAATTAAAGCTTATTATTATTATTATTTTTTTTTTTTTAAGGAAGACTAGTTAATGCAGCAATTGTGAGAAAACCCGAAAGCTTTTTTCTTTCCCCTGGGAGGCTAAACGAGCGTGTGCAGAGCGATCCTTCCCGCTCCTTTGTGTAACTCTCACCCTGGAGGTCAGGCAGTAACTAAAGCCAAAGAAACATCAAAATACTGTGTGAAGTATTAGCGTGTGCCATCATGCAGCGGCGAGGTCCGCCTCAAGATTAGGAAACAGTTTAAATATCAGATCGCCGGCAGGCGTCTCGGTCCAGGCCTGTGTGAGGAGCGAACTTGTGTCCCGGCCGAGGGCGCGACTGGGGGGCCAGGAAAGTCACGGTGCGCCACAGCAGCCGTCTGCCAAGGCCGCGGGGTTGCGCCGGAGGGGTCCCTGGCTGCGGCCGCGGGGGCCCGCGGTGGGAGCCGCCCAGGGGGACGCGCGCTCGGGGCGCTCCTCAGGAGGAGGCGGGGGAGACGCCGAGCGGAGGCTTTGCTAATTGCCAGAGCAGGAAGTGAGCTCGAGGAAGGAGCAGCGGAGCCCGGGAGGAGGCGAGGCGGCGCGCAGCGGTGGAGGTGCCTCCCGGACCGGCTGCCCCGCAGGACGCCCAGTGCCCGCGCTCCCGCTCTCCTCGCGGCTCCGCTCGGGCGCCCGCCTGCCCGCTCCCCGCCCACATGGCTTCTCCGAACGACCCTCTGCGCTCAGGTAAGGTGACACCGCGCCGCGCCCTCACCTGCGGTGGGGTCGGCTGGCGGGAGCAGGTGGGGCGCGCGGCTGCGGCGGGGCGCTTGGGTCCAAACCTCGGCGGCTCCCAGGGCACCCCAGGACACCCGCTCGGGCGGGACGGGGACGGAGACGGTGCCCCCCACCCCGGGGCCACCCTGTGGGCAGCCTCAGCCCCGCGCGGGCGCTCGGCCCCTGCACCTCGCGAGCGCGCGGCCGCTTTGTTCCGGGCGCGGGATGCCAGGTTGAAACAAGTCGCGCTAACCCCCGGCAGAGAAGAGCGTATGGGGTGTATTTCATTTGCTCCTCTTTGCCCTCCCTGCTTTCTAGCTTTCGTGCCTTTTGTCTTCTCTTCCTCACTCCTCGTTGCTCTTTTGTCAATGTTGGGTCCCCCATCCCAGCCCCAGAGAGTTTTCATAAATTAGAATCCACAGAATTCAAAGGCGGAGCCCATCCGTGGAATCCCCACCTGTGGAGGCCTTTGATTAGAATGTCCTCTAGTGTTGTCCCTATTTTAAAATATTGTACATTTTTACCTGAGGCCAATATCTAGATTTTTCTTTCATCTCTCACCTGGATTTTAAATCCTTTTTAGAATTCACCTTGTAGGAGTTCTCACTCTTAACAGCCTAGATGCAAACTCTGCGAATGTTTGTGGAATACACGACTGAATGACTGATACGTCCCTCAGGGTGCACTGGGGCTGTACCTGGCTTTGCTGAGGTTGGACTTGCAGGGGAAGAGCCACCCTAAGCGAGATGCAGCTGTTCAGATAGACATGTTTCTTAATTTCATTTCTGGAGCGTGGGCAGGAACAGAGCTGTACTATTCCAATACTAATTTGTGGCTTGAGAACCCAGGAGGAGACAGAATGTGCCTAGAGATGGTCAGGAGATTAAACCCAACAGCTGCCTTGGCACTGTGATGTGCTAGGTTGTGGAGTAGGGTGGGAGTTGAGACTTCAGAAAAGATTTCAGTTCCTCAAGTGAGGAAAGGTAAACATTTGGTCAACTGGGGATAGAAAATAAATTGTCTAAATGTCCTAATGTACGTTTCGTTTGGAAAACAGAAGGGGAAATAAAGGAGAGATCCTTCCCATTTCCTTTCCACCTCTACCCTTCATCCCCTGGTGCTGAGAATCTAACTGACAAGCTGTGGAGGGATGTTTGGACAAGGTTTCAGTAATAGTGGTGTCAGGTCTCACTGGAGTAGGTCTTAAGAAAGATTCACTCAATAAGAATACAGATGAACTCTGCTTGTGCCCCACCCCAGGAGCACCACAGGAGGTGGGGGCTGAGAACCCATTCAGCAGTGACCTCAGGGATAAAAAGCCTCTGTGAATCACCAAAGGGACTCGATGTAAGGAGGTCAGCAGGGGAGCTAGTGTGGTGTTAGGCGACTGTAGTAGCACTACAGGATGTGGAATACCAGGTACCTTCAGTTCTGCGTGGCCCAGCCAGAACAGAGGCCCACAACCTGGATCAAAGGAACTCGGAAGTCCAAGCACAGGTGCAATAATGCCATAACAGAATGTGTGACAGGAGGGTATCCTGGGGCAGATCTGTCTCCTTGACTTTAGGAGACAGAAATCAAACCTGTAGGTGAGATATTTGGGATGTGGGGCCCCAGAGGCAGGAGTGTGGCCTCCAAAGGTCAAAATCCCTTGTCACTATTAGCTGTTGAAGACTTTCCAGTGCCTAAAAGATTGGTCTCAGTATCCCTTCCTAGTCTGAGGTTCTATCAGTGAAATGTGATTCTTCCACTAAAGCACACCCAGCTTCCCCTTCCAAACATTTCATTCCATTTTTGCAACCACACAAGAAACTTACCTCCCTTCCATCTCTGCAGTGAAACTGTGGATGGTACCAGTGGACCGAGGCCATTGGCATTTTCATCTCCCCCTAGACCTGTTACCACACTCTCACCCGGTTGCCGAGCTTACTCCCACCTGGCGATTTCACACTCAGGCTTGCCTGCTGCCAACCCGCTTTACAAAAGGTGGTCAGAGTGATCTCTGCAGAACAAGTCAGATCCTGTCATCCTGCTTAGAGCCACTTTCTGACAAGTCCTCAGTCCTTGAGTGGCTTCCACGCTGTGTGTGATGAAGCCTGACCTGTTCCTTAAACCATTTAGCTAGTGCCCCTTTTAGCCCCCTGCTCCCTGGATGGCAGCCATAGGACCTTATTTCTGTTCCTGGAAAGCCCTCCCACCCTCCTGGCCTTTGAATAGGTTGCTTCATCTGCCTGAAAGGCTACACACACACACACACACACACACACACACACACACAGAGTTACCTCCCATTTCTCTGAACTTCAGCTCAGAGGTGACCTAGCCCCAGGACCATGCGATACACCTTCACACATCCCTTCCTTCTCTGACACTTGTCACTGATATAGGTGTGATTATTTGGCCAGTAATCCAACTCCACTGGGGAAGAATTTGGTCCTTCTCCCCTGTTGGAGTATAAGCCCTTTGTTAGAGACCACATCTTTTTTTTTCTCTCTCTTAGCTTATCTTTATCGCCTAGCCTAGTACTAAGCCTTTGAAGAATACTTATCACTTCCATGAATGAATGAAGAAATGAAATCTAATCACATGTGCATCAAACCATGGGGGAAAAACATTCTTCCCATATTGGCATCTTAAAAATTTACTATTGAGTTAGATGCACTCACTTGTTTACCTTGCAAAGTTTTTTTGGTATACATATTACTATGTTAATTAAAAAATAACCTTTGACATTAAGATTCCCAAGACTCTTGAGGTCACAGAGAAGGAAATGGTTGTGCTTGTTATTATTATTATTATTATTATTAGTAGTAGTAGTAGTAGTAGTAGTAGTATTTTTTATGTATTGGTACAAGGTCAAACTACATAGCTCAGACTCGTAGTGTTCCTCTTGTTTCAGTCTCCCCACTGCTGGGATTACAAGGATGTGCCACTATGCCTGGTCTTGGTGGCTGGCTTGGCGTGCCTGGGGCAGGGCTGGTGCAGCATGTGGTGCTGGGGATCAAACCCTGGTCCTTGAGTTTACCTAGGCAGGCGCTTAGACCATTGAGCTATCTCTGCGGCCCCTGTGCTGGTTATTATCAAAGGTTCCAGAGTTGTCTGTTAAATGTAGATAAAATCTAGTTCATTTATAGACATACAAGGGATGATCAAAAAATATAGTGAGTGTAAATTTTTAAAAACTACAATAAAAGACACACTACCATTAATCTATCTCAAAGAATTTCCCTTTGCTTTGCACAAACTTATCCCATCATTCCTGCCACTTTCTGAAGCAGTTCTGAAAGTCTTCTTTTGTGAGTACTTTTTACAAAGAATGATCAAAAAACCGTAAATGTTACTACCAAGTGCAATCCACCAGAAAGGAAAGCTTGTGAAAACATTATGTTGTGTTCTCATTCACCTTATTCACCAGATCTCACACTGCAATTTCTGGCTCTTCTCCAAAGTCAAGATGACAATGAAAGCTAAACATTCCGAATCTATTCAGGGCATCCAGGCAGCCATGATGGTACAACTGAAGATACTCCCATAACTACTTCAGAACGTGACGAGCATGATGGCGTAAATGTGTTTGAAGCGAGGAGGAGGATTTTGAGGGGGATTAATGACAGTGTGTTTTGCTATAATATTTTTAATAAAGTAAACATTTACTGTATTTTTGACCACACCTCTTAGATATGTTAAAGACAGATCAAACCAGGATGCTCTAAAGGTCCAGGTTGAAGAAGGAAACACTTGGAAGGTTGGCAAAGGGGACACTTCCTTGGTATCGGGGAGCACAGCCACACAGCTTTCTCCTGTTCTGGGGCCCCTTTTGCCTAGTGCAACATGTTTGCTCCCTGGCAACCCTAGCCTTGGTCTCCCGCCCATCGTGGCACCTTTGTGGGCACTGCACCCATCACTGGCCCTTCCTAATCTTTCTTTGGGCATCCATGGATCTGAGATAGCAGTTCCCAGGGAGGGAGCACAGCCAGGGCTGGAGGGTGAACCTCTTCCGGGAGCTGTAGGTCCAGAGCTGGACCAGCTCTTTTTCCAAAGCCACGAAAGATGGTGGTAACAATGTGTGATCTTTCTTCCTTTTCCCCTCTCTCCTTCCCTACCCTGTGGATTTTTCCAGTCTCCCCTTCATTTCTTCACTGACTTGTAATGCCTCTGCTTACTCAGTTTTCTTCCCTCTGCTGCAGTTGTGTCGGAATCTCCTCTCAAATCCCTTTGTCTCCTCTTTGCTCTCTTCCCCGCTCCTTCTCTTACTGGGCTGATGAGGCTGCTGTCCAGAGAAGGTGGCTGAGGATTCCACTTGCTTGTTCAGCCTCATGACGGAGGGGAAAGAGAAGAAGGTTGTCACTGCTACCAAGGCAGCCTTTCTGCATACACTGTGAGGGCTTTTGTGAATCCCATTATGGTTCAGGACACCAGGGTTTCTTTATAACTATTGATGAAGACAGCCAGAGGGCAAAAGAGAACTATGGTTAGAAAAGAAGAAAAACTGAACTCTAACTCTGAAATCACCAGTTCAAAGAGTTGTCTTTAATTCTTCACCAGAAAGCACAAAGGGCTCCACTCTTTGGCTCATGGGGCTTGAGCAAGCTGGAAGTGCCGGCCGCACCTCCCCTCTTTGTTTTCTCTGAAAGGACAGCATTGGGGAAGATGTTCGAACTTCCTCCAGGAAGCTGCTTTTCAGAACTAGGGCCTCTCTAATGTGACAGATAGAGAGATGTCCGTATGTGATGCTGCCCTGGGCAGGAAGCTGCTGTTCCGTCTGCAGAGGCTGCAGCCCGGGTGTTTTGTCCCTGTGCCTGGGACTGGGCACGTGTGGAGGTTTGGGTATCTGGGCTGAGGTTGTGGGTTTAGAGTCAGCTCTGGAGTGATGAAGGCTTTGCTGGGTGGAGTGGAGAGCAGGGTGATGTGAACATGTGGACGGGCATGGACGAGGTCAGAAGGGAGATTTTTAGGGCTTGGATTGTGTCCTGCCCCCCCCAAATATATGTTGAAATCCTAACCCCTAGTACTTGAGAATGTGACCTTATTTGGAACTGTAGGGTTCCCCCCACACACAAGGTGATCAAGCTGAAGGTCTTTAAAGTGGATTCTAACCCAGTATGACTGGTGTCTTTACAAAAAAAGAAAATCTTAAAAAAAAAAAAAGGAAAGAAAAGAAAATCTGGACACAGTGACACCCTTCTTTCCAAGGAAGATCTGTCAGATGATCAATGCCTGAGCCACTTCTTTCTTTTCTTTTCTTTCATTCATTCATTCATTCTTTCTTTCTTTCTTCTCTGTCTGTCTGACTGTCTCTGTCTCTGTCTCTCTCTTTCTTTCTTTCTTTTTCTTTTCTTTTTTTTTTGTGGAGCCAGGGCTTGAACTTTCTTTCTTGTTTTTTAAAGTCAGGGCCTCACTGTATGGTTCAGGCTGGCCTGGACTCATTCTATAGCCCAGCCTGGCCTTGAACTCACAAGCAATCCTCCTGCCTCAGCCTTCTGAGTGCTGCAATTACAGGTTTTGCCACCATGCCTGGATATGAGCCACCTCTAAAAGTTGATAATCCTGGAAACCGTAGTCTCCAAGACAAAGTCTGCCCCTACCACTGAAGTGTGGGTGCAACATGTACAGGTAGGGGAGTAATGGGCCAACAAGGGTCTGATGGGATAGGCGAGGTGGGGACCTAGCATAGGGGTCAGTCCAGATTCTTTCTGGCCTTTCTGGGGTACTCCTTCCTCACGGGTACATGGCAGAATTCCCTCTGATATGAGCTTAGTGGTCCTGTGGTCTACTTTCAGACAAGGTGGGTTGGAGAATTTCTTGATCATCAGCTTCAAGATGGACAGACCAGGAAAGTTAAGAGTTTGGGGGCTGCCTTAGGGAGGGAGCTGTGGGTTGGGAATTTGGAGGAAACCAAAATACCTGTGTCAACAGAGATGGTACTTAGTACAGCACAGAGTGGACCCCAGGGAAGGGCCAGCTTTCGCGCTGCTTAAGGCTGCAGTGCTGCACTCTCTCAGCCAGAGATAACTCCACCTGTGAGGTCCTACTGGTGGCCACTCTTGGGGTGTGACATGAGAGAGGATGAAGAGACTTCTCTTGCCATATCTCATACAAGTTAGGGCTCTATGGTCTGCAGAAACCAGATGATCGTGTAGCCTGCCCAGTTCGCTCTTACCAGGTCCTGCTGCATCAGCTCACCAGATCTCCTGTATCAAGGGACACTGCAGAAGATGCTCATGGAGGGAAGCATCTGCTTCACTGCATGACAGAGATGCCACCACTTAGCTGCCAGGAAATATGGGCTGATCTGAGCGCGTCTGGAGTCACTGTTCCGGAAGAGTCGGGAAGCCTTAGGGGGGAAGCTTGGCCACGCAGTGGATGACAGCCAGGAGCAGGGAGTATCCCTGGCCCCTGGGACTCATGTATGCTAATTTTTAATCTTTCATTTTTTTATTCTTTGTAATACATAATAATTAACCTCATTTTGGGGAATTGGTACCCGTGTGTATCATAACTCGATCATTTTTGATCCCTTGTATTTATATTGTGAGTTTTTCATAGAAGCAAAACTATACTATATTTAACCTTCTGTGTCTAATTTAATTTGATTACCATTATTATCTCAGGATCTTTTCATTTGTCTATAAATGACTGAACTCTTCTTTGTAGCTGCATAATATCCCACATATGTATATATACCACATTTTCTTTATCTACTTGTCTGTTAGTGAGCATACATCTTGTTCCATAGTTCACCTATACAGTTCAGCTGACTTGTGCTGCTGTAAACATAGGTACACATGTGTCACTATTTTAAGATACCTTTAACTCTTGGAACCCTGTGTCCCATCTGATACCAAGGCCTTACCTGGGAACTCAGCCTGCTTTTACTTGGGAGTTGCAAAGTAAACATTTTAGATCTTTAAATAATTTTATTTTGCACTTTATTTTTTATTTTTTCACTTATGTATTTGGCACAGGGTCTCACTACAAAGCTCAGACTCAGTGATCCTCCTGTTTTCAGCTTCCCCAGCACTGGGATTACAGGCGTGCATGGCTTGCTCTGCAGGCCCCAGGGGTGGGGCCAGTGTGGCATGTGGACCAGGGATTTACTTTACACTTAATGGTACTGTAAACAAGCAACTATAAGGCCTCTAGTAAGAGAACCAAGGAAGTTTTAGGAAAACTTTTTACTTCTAGATCATTGTCAGATGGGCCAGGGATATAGCTCAGGGGCATGAGTGCCTGCCTGGCAAGTGCGAGGTCCTGAGTTTGATCCCTGGTACCACGAGAAAAAAAAAAAAAAAAAAGCATAGATCATTGTCAGATAACTGGGAGCAGCCCTCCCTCAAATAACTTCCCTTTGAGCCAGAAGAATCTGGGCCTGTGAGAATAAAAGTAGTTCAGCTTGAGCTAAAAGAGCTGTCAGAATTAGGCACGAGGGCCTATGCCTGTAATCCCACCATTCTGTGAGGTTGAGGCAGGAGGATCTCAAGTTCAAATCTAGTCTCAAAATAAAAAAGTAAAAAAGGCATTGGGTGTGGCTCAGTGCAGAGGCCCCAGCTTCAGTCCGCCCTAACACACGCATCCCCCCACCCCCCACCCCCCACACGCACACACACATGTCTGCTGGGACGAGGAGCTGGATCAGATAGAGCGTGTGGGCCGCTGCAGTAGCTGGGTCTGTTAGCTTGGCAGTGACACATAAATACTCGGTCCAGAGACCGTTATATGGCAAGGACCAGAACCAGCAGAACCTCAGCAGTGAAAAGAAGACCTGGGCATGAATGCCTCTAGTACACATTATACCCACAGCGCCTTTCCTGAACCTATCCATACCCCGTTGTGGCACTTGAGAAAGCAAAGCTCCTGAAACTTGTCCCTCACTTCCTTAGTTCTATTTATTCCAGACATGTCAGACTTTGGGCCCCAACCCTGTCATCTTCTCTGCCCCTGCCTGACATCCTTGGAGCCCCCCAGGTGTGCCCGTGACAGCACAGCAGCTGGGTTGCAGTCAGAGACAGGAGGTCAGTCATCTGGGTTTCCAAACTTGGCTGGAGCAGAATCATCAATGACCATTAGCCAAGTGCAGCGGCTAGAGATTTGGTCACAGCACTGGGCTGGTCCCAGGTCATAGGCTTGTCTAGAGTCACAGCAGTATGCTTGTTCAAGGCCAGCCCTGGCTGTCTGCAGTGTGCCTGTGAAGACCTGGGCCTCCCCAGCTCTGCCCAGTGTTCCATCCTCTTACCTGTCCTGGCTACTCCTCACGGCTGTTTTTAGTTTGGCTCCTCCTTTTTCTGCTACCCCCTCCATTTCATTCTCTTGTTAGGCCTTGTTCTTTTCCCTCCCTCACTTACTCCTTTTTCTTTCTTTTTTGTTTTTTTTTTTTTGGCAGAACTGGGGATTGAACTCAGACCCTTGCGCTTTGAGAATGAAAGAGCAATAAATGAAACCAAGCCATTTCCTCTCTTGCTCCTTTTTCTGCAGGAAGCAGTTCTAAACTGCTATATACACTGTGAGCAGTGTTTGCACAGGACGCTGAGGGTATATTAACAATCCCCCACCAGCCCTGTTCTCTGCAATCCCGTAGTGTTGGGACGTGTTAAAACCCCACAGTGCCCTTCAGTGAAGGTGGAATATTCTAGAAGAGGCTGTGATAGGAGAAAGGAGAAGGCCTTGACACTCCTTGGCTGTGTGATCTGTGAAAATAGATGCCACCTTGGTGGTGGCTTCTACCAGCCCTGCCTGAGTGGACCAGTGTGTGAGAAGCCTGGGAAGGAAAAGCTAGAAAGCCTAATGCAGTCTGTCTGGCTGTGGGGACAAGCTTGACACATGTTCTCTCTCGTCTCTCAGCCTATTCCTGGGCTGTCCCCTCTGCCTTGAATGTTCTTCCTTCCATTGCTGTCCCATGACTAATGTCAGTCATCCCTTGGGACACAGGTGGCTGCTGCTGTGCAGGCCATCCCTGCCCACTCCCTGTCCCTGTGGTGTCCATCCTTCCTGTGCATCCTGGGTGGTCCTGCACTGCCACCAAGGCGGAGGGCTCAGTGCTCTGTCACTTGTGTGTCTAGAGTTCTACATGCTCAGGGTGCTGTTGCAACACACTTTCTCATATTCTGGGCCAATTTAAGCTCAAGTCTGACTCTGTAGTTGTGTTAGATAGTTTTCGGTTGCTGTAACAAATTATCTGAGAAAATGCCAGGACCACGCCTTAGTCCCCCCTCATGGGAGGGCACTACAAAAGCTCTCTCCGCTTGTGCCTGCTGTCTTTAGTGACCAAAGGCTATCATAAAACAGAGATACTGATTTCATGCAGCTTCTCCTTCTGGCATTGTCAACACTCTGGGGCAGGGAAAGATGCAAAGCTCATTCTTAGCAAGGGAACATACAGCAGAGCAAACACTAATTACTATCAATAAATTATCCCAGTGCTTTTTGGTACCCCAAAAGGAATTGCCTAGACTTAGGGCCTAGTTGCTTAATGAAGGTCTGCATAAAAAGTGAATATTAAGTCTTGGCTGTTTCAGCAAGTACACTGAACAAATCTGGAAGATTGCATTCAAATAGACTTAGTCATCATTAAGATGGCTTCCTAGGAGCTGGGGAGAGAGCGCAGTCGCTTAAGCACCTCCCTGGCAGGTACAAGTCCTGTGTTTGATCCCTGGTACTGGGGGGAAAAAAAAAAAAGATGGTTTCCTGGAAGATGTCTTGTAAAACACCTTGCAGAGGGGGAGCTTTTTCTAATATGTATAAATTCACATGATCTAGTGGTAGTACTGACAGTGGCTTGTAGCTTTTCTATATTTTCTTATTCAGTTCCTTAAATGGAACAAGTTGATCAAGCATAAGAAGCAAAATGTTGAGATGTCAAGATCACTAGTTTGGGGTTACAGAGGTAGCTCAGTGGTCTAAGTGCCTGCCTAGGCGAGCCCAAGGGCCCAGGTTTGATTTCTGGTACCACTATCAGTCTAGCTGCATACTGAGACCTTGTACCACAGTAAAAAAAAAAAAAAAAATCACTAGTTATGGTATCATATTTAAAATCATATATATATATATATAAAATTTGGTACAGGGTTTCAGTACGCAGGTTAGACCTGTAGTGATCCTCCTGTTTTCAGCCTCTCCAGTGCTGGGGTTACAGGCGTGTGCCACCACACCACACCCAGTCCTGGTTGACTCCGTGTGCCCAGGAGTGGGGCCAGCACAGCATGTAGTGCCAGGATTGAACCCTAGTCCCTGCGTTTGCCTAAGCAGGTGCTTAGTCCACTGAACTATCTAGCTGGCCCTAATTTTTTTTTATTTTAAAGAGAAAAAAATAAAATTTCAAAATAAGATAATAGGATATTGATGATTAATACATTGTATATTATCTTTTAATTAGTTACTCAGAATATAAGACATTGGCATTTAATTGTCCAAACAATGTTAGCACAACCCTTTTTTTAATGAACTAAGAGAAATTAATAGTGTTACCATCTTAACTATCTTATGTATATATACATATATATTTTTTCTTTACCTTTCCTTCTTTTCTCCATTTCCTCATCCCAATTTCTCTTTCCTTTTGAAGTTTCTCCCCATTTTATAATATCTAGTGTACATTTTGGAACTTATTTACTCTTTCAGCTTCTCACACTAGGGAGATAATACAGTGTTTACACACGTGCATCTGCTTTATTTCATGTATGGGTATGGTCTCAAGTTGCATCCATTTTCCTGGAAATATCTTGAGTATATCTGTCTTTATGAATCTTTTTTTTTTTTGATCCATTCCTTGGTTTATGTTGTTTCTAAGATTTAGCCGTTACAGATTGAGCTGGCATAGACATGGGTGCACATATATCACTATGGTGCACTGTTTTTAATTATTCTGAGAAGATACCCAGGAGGGGAATAGGGTCAAATGGGACCTCTGATTCTAGTTTTGTGAGAAATCTCCCCGCTGATTTCCATAGTGGTTATACCAGTCTACACTCACACTTATTATTATCATTATTTCTTGATGGTAGCCATTCTTTACAAGATGAGATGGAATCTCAGTGTTTTAATTTGCATCTCTTGAACGACCAATGATGTTGAACATTTTTTCATATATTTATTTGCTATTTGTATTTCTTCAGCTGAAAAGTGTATATTCATCTCAGATGCCCATTTTTGGATTGGGTCTTCAAATTTGTGAGATTTGATTTTGAGTTCTTTATATATTCTCCATAGTAGTCTTTTGTTTTAAGAACAACTGAGAAACATTTTTTTCCCCACATTGTGGGTTGTCTTTTCACTCTGTTGGTGGTTTCCCTTGCTGTGCAAAAGCTTTTTAATAAGATGA
>NDGN011550454.1:20063-41905 GCA_002564285.1 Tympanoctomys barrerae | reverse complement strand
CCCAGCATTTGGGAGGCTGTAAACAGGCAGATCACTATAAGTCTGATCTAGTAGTGAGAACCTAAGCACCCTGTAGATCCTTCCCTAAGATACCAAAATGTCAGGTCTTGAGACTGCAAACTTTTGTAATCTCACAGTTTGAAGAGGGGCCTTGAAAATCTGGATACAACTAAGCTGGGTGGTATAATCCAGGATTCAGAGCAGGACTCAGGGAAGGGTCAGCAGTGATTGGTGTTGGTCCTCTTGATTTTGGTGGCCTTGGGACTAGGGTTTCTCCAAGGAGCTGCTTACTACTTCGTGATTTAGTACAACCAGAGCAAAGGCTTTGAAAGAGAGGGAAGAAAGAAAAAGAGAGGTAGTTAGACCTTTTGCAACCTAATTTTGGAAGTACATTTCATTACTGTTTCTGGGTTTGCGTTCTTTTTTTTAATTTATTTTTTATTGCCATGTGTTTGTAATATGTACTAATTGCATTTAACATGAGGAGTAGGTGTATATACATGACATATAGGGGTTTTGGGGTTTCTTTGTTGTTGTTGTTTTTGTTAACCTTAGCCCACCCTCCTTTCCTGGCTCCTTCCAATTCTGCATTCCTTCCCACCTAAAAAGCTCTATTTCATTTTTTCCACGGATTTTCCCATTCGTTTTTCTCCCCTCCCTCCTCCATCCTCTACCTCTTCTTCCTCCTGCTATTTCTATTCATTTGTTGTTCAATTTTGATTGGGTGTTTTATTTGGGGTGGAATCTATTTTTACATTCTTTTCCTCACATCTGTAGCATTATGTTCAGCTCTCACTCAAGAGGAAGGAATGCACAGTGTCACACTGGGGGCCATTCTGAGGGCTGCCTACTGCAGAGTGTTCATGCTTCTTCTCTCTAAAGGCATTTATCATGCTGCTTAGCTCATGGGAAGTCCAATAATGACCTTGAGAATGGCAGTGAAGGTGATTTGGAGGGATCCCCTTTACAAGGAAAGCTTCTCCCAGGATACCCTGGCATGAGTTTTATTTCTGGGATAGCTTGTCCATCCCTGTCTCTAAGCCTGCATTGTGCAATGCACGGTGTCCACACCAGAACAGGAGAGCTGCTATCCTACTTTGGGACCTTTTCTTTCCCATACATACCCCTGCCCTTGGCAGATATGCTTTGTTCAGTCATAATTTGTGACCCTGAAAGAGATGGCAAGTGGATCATTAAAAACATAAAAATGAGGTGATCACTCTTTATCAGCCTTTATTAGCCTTTAAACAGGATTCCGTTTTGAAAACGTGAGCAGCTCATAGTCATTCCTTTCACCTCCTGAGATGCTGGTGCCCTCTCCACAGGAGTCCTTTGGGTGGGCAAAGGGGCTACAGACGCTCCTTCGCAGGATGAGGAGGGCATTTCTGTGACATTTCTTTTTGGGTCTTGTTCTAGGCCAGCAACAAGGGCCTCCTGCCTCTGGGATACAATCAAACAATGAATATCCCTTATACCCTCCTCCAGCTTTGGATCTGCCCCTGTCCTGGGGGAAAGCATAGCCTCACTCCTCCTCCTCCTCGTTTCAGAATCACTGCTCTGGGTTAATCTCTGAACCCTTTTACAACTCAGGATCCTGTTTGTCGCCAGCATTTGGTCAGGAGATGAGAGGAGATGAGAAGGATTTAAAAAATATATTGGGCAGCTTTGTTCTCAAGCTGGTATTGGTGCCATCGTGTATCTGGAGAGGGTTTGTGGTCAGATTTTGATTATTTGCTAGTTTTGGCAACTGCTGAAATGTTAGATCTCATATTGTTTCTATCATTTTTTATAGTTTTGTGTTTAACTCTTTGTGGAATATTTTAGACACACAGCAAGACCCTGGAACTTGATTTAAAACAGAACTGTCAGTGGGGCCTCTTTCCACGTGGGGCTCACCTGGCAGGCTCTGTGTCCAGACTGTAGGGGGCATACACCGTCCTTTCCCCTTAGTGCACAGTAGGGGACTCTGAGGGGTTTGTGTGGCCTCAGATACACAGAGATCCTGCTGTTTGTAAAAAGGAAGATTGGATGCCCCCAAAGTGGGGCTAACTAACACCTACATAATTTGTAATATATGTATTACATACTCCAACACTCTGAAAGGCTGAGATAGGATTACAGGGTTAAGCTCAGGATGAGTAAACTAAAACCTCAGTGAGATTGTCTCAAAATAATAATAATAAAATAATAATAATAATTAATAATAATAATTTTTAAAGGGCTGAGGAAGTAGTTCAGTGAAACAGCCCTGGGTTAGAAGCCCAGTGCCACAAATGCACACACACAAAAAATGAATTTATTTAAAACTTATTCTCATTCCACTCTTTATGCTAGGCCTCAAGCCCGAAGCCTCACCCATGCGAGGCAAATCCTCTAGCGCTGAACTCTACCCTCTGCCCAGTATTGCCTTTTCAAACACCTGCCCTTACCTATTTCTTCCCAGGTTCTTATACGTTGCCTGAGAATTTCCCCCTTCAGTAGCCAGCGGTTGAAGACACCCTACTTCCCCATCTCCCCTTTCCCATTGATGTGGAGTTTAGGCTCTGCATGTCTAAGCTCCAACTTTAAGATGTTTGGGGAAACCCCTCCAAATTCCTGTCTCCCCCTGCCCACTAGATAACAGTGGCTTCTCCAAGCCCGTGGCCATGGGCAGCCACTTTGTGCCTGCTTTACATAAGGGCTGCTGTTTTGGAAATGTCTAGAGCGGCAGGCTGTGTTACTTATCGGTTCTTAACTGTAGGCCAGTCCTGACATTTTTATAGCCCCTTATTATACTATTGGTTTTCAGTTCATAGTTCAAAATCTTATTGATAAGGATATGCCATCCAGGCCTTGGGAAATCAGTGCCAGGTCCTGAGTTCTTCACATGCCAATGGTCTAAGTCACATGGGCAGTATATTGTGTTAGGCACATTATAGAAACCATACACATCCCAGGGTGGCATTGTTCTATGTTTACAATGCATGAAAACCCATGGAGACATGGGCAGAATCTAGGTGACAATACCACTTGACTATTACTGCTTTTTGCCTGAGAGCTATTTGGAGGTCCTTGTGGTGGTCAGCGGTCTGTTACCTGCTTCTTCTACAAATTTTCTATCCCCTTCCCTTAGACCTTGCATTAGTGTAGGTAGCACTTTTTGCTTTTGCAAAGAAAATCCAACTCAGATGCTACATAAAAGAATACATGGAGTGACTGAAAACTATGTTGAAAGTTTAAATCAAAAATATGTATTGCAATAAAAGACTGCTGGTTTTAAATTTCTCTCAATATACTCCCTCTCACTGTTTTAAAAAATATATTTAGTACAAGGGCTTCAGGGTCTCATTACACAGAGCAGACTCAGTGATCCTCCTGTTTTCAGCCTCCCAAGTGCTGGGATTACAGGCGCACCTACACCCCAGTCTCAGTTGCTATTTCACTAAGCTCCAGAGGGGGGGCCAGCACTGCACACCAGTGACAGAGACTGAACACCCTTATCCCATCGTTCTTGCCACTTTCTACTACAGTCCCAGAAGTCTCTTTCATCAATATCCTTAGGGGTGTGACAAAAAATCCTGTCAGTGCGGCCGCTGCATGGCCTCCAATGGAAAGACCGTCTCACGTAAACACCACGTAGTATGTCCTCATCCACCCTAGTTACGCGATGGGGCGCTGTCTGACTTCTAGCCCTTCCCCAAAGTCCTGTTGACTATGAAAGGTAAACACTTTAAATCAATTCAGGACATGGGGCCAATCATAACAGCACAGCTACAGGCACTCACATGCTTTTTTCCCGCATAAAATTCCAGGAGGGGTGGCGGCAGTAGCATGACTGTACTCCAGATGGTCCCTCGGACCCAAGCTAAACCCACTTGTGACTTTGCTGTCCTCTAGGGATGTAGAATGCTCTCCATTCATCCAGCAGTAGGGAAGGGAGTGCAGAGAGCTGAGGGGAAGGCTGCATGCGCCAGTTGTAGAAGTAGCCACCATTCCCCGGCCAAGACGCAATGCGCCAGCCCATAGAGGCTGGTCCAGGTAGTCTAGCTGTGCACATATCACGTGCTGCCTTAGCCTTGGTGCAAGGGGGCCAGTTCCAATCCTGTGCTCTGGAGAGCTCTGCACATCACAAACGAGTGCATGTGAATGCACTTACTAAGGAACATGTGGCTGCGCCAAGACATGGGTCTGGTGCTTGGTGTTGGCATAGCATAGCTCATGGTGCAGACATCTGCTTCTGTAACTAGCACAGTAGAGCCTTCAAGGAAGTGCTTCCCCACCTCTCCTGCCTTGTTTCCTCAAAGAGAAAGGGAGCTGGTTTGCACCTGAGGACCGTGAAGGCTGGGGGTAATCTTGTTGCTGAAGTCAGAGCTGGACAGTGCTGTGGAGACTGGAAGGGACTCAGCAACAAGGACTATTAGGGAAGAGAAAAATCAAATTACCAAAGCCTGCTTCTAAGACAGCGGGGCTGCTGGAGGCCTTGGCCTAACAATGCATCATTCCTCAGAAGGAGGGGTGGCCACTGCCCAGCTCCTCTTGTGCTGGCCTGCTTGACATTGGAGGGGCTGACAAGGTAGCTTTATTTTTACCCTTTAGTTTTGTCATAAGGAAAACACTTTTTTCACAGTGGAAGGAGGGGTGGCCAGAATTGGTAAATAAAAATTTAAGGTATCTTCATTTAATTTGGCAATTTTAACTTTAAAATGTTTAAGATTATAGTCAGTAGCTCTCTACTTATGGTCTGGCTTTGGTGCTCTGCACATATCAGATGAAACTGGCCCCTCTTTTAGAGATATCAAGAATTGGTTAATGTCACTGTTCTTTTCTAGCTCCAGATATGGTACTCAAAATTGGTACTAAGCCAGCCATCACAAAACAACCTCCTGGTTCCGAGGTTGGCACAGAAGGAAGCTGGTACAATCGGTGATTCTTCAACCATCTTCCCAAGTCACCTTTGATTTTTCTGCTGACTTTGGGCCAGGAACACAAAACAAGTAGCTACTGGAAGTCACTTTAGCCACAACGGTCAAGTATACAGAACTTCCTTGATCAAGTTTTAGCAGGGTTTCCCTGAGTTCTCTTTCTGGCTTGCCCTTGCCCTTGGCTCCCATCCTGCCTTTGGCTGGTCCAGCCCACTTTTAGTAAGAATCCCACTAAGTCATTTTCCTACCTGCATTTGTCTTATTGAGGGCAGATCAAGGTCCTCCTGTCACAAAGGAGAAATCCTTCACCTGCTATTAGCAAGATTCTTGATACATCAGTACAGCAAAAATCCTTACTCCAATGTCTCTACTCCTCTTAGGAATTTCCCATCTAATAACCCCTCACCCAGGTCATTGGCTATAAAATTTCACTTGTATTCACTGTATTTGTGCTTGAGCCTGGTGTCTCCCCATTATTTCATTAACTCTATGGTTGTCATGTTGAATAAAGTCTTCCTTACTGAGTTAAATGTAAGAACCTTTTTCTTTAGCAGTACCTTTCAGAGGAACACCAAACAAGGAAGGGTGGCGAGACAGAAGGGATGATATTCTTAGAACAAAGGTTGAGTTCGTGGATCAAGTCCATGTGAGCCTGGTCACAAATACTAACTCATGAAGCATTTCCTGGCAAACGTGAATTGCATATTAGGATACTTACAGTCAGACTCTGAAGCTAGGAATGATTAGCTAGAGATGATGTATGTGGAAGGCCCATAGTAACAGATCCCGATGGAATGCAAGGAGAATTTCAAGAAACAAAAAAGGGGACCTACCAAAAAGCTTTCTCAGTATGTAAGCAGTTATGCTTACATGCAGAAGCGGCAGAGCAGGCTCTGCTGAGCAGCCCCAGCATGACTGAGCTATAGATAAAGGAGTATCATAGTAATTGCTAAAACATTAGGGTTGATTTTGCATCTGATCTTTTTGTGAGCACATTCCATGCATTGCTTTACTTATACTCTTGACAAAATTAAGATGTGTTATCTACATGTACCACCATGAATATAATCATTATGTAGTGCAAACACATACTCATAATCAAAAAATTTGAAAACCCTGTGTAGCACATATTATTATCCATTTTGGAGAGCAGAAAACTAAAGAACAGAGAACGCTGTATCACATTGCTAATCAGCAGCGGAGCTGAGATTTGAGTCTAAGACATATGAGGCTAGAATGTCTGTTTTTAATTACTATACTGTTCTAGAACAAATATGCTTCAAAAGGCTTAGAGAAGAATAGATAGTGTTTTATCTGAAAAGTGGGCATTTTTAGTGCTTCATTAAACTTACCTTCTCTAGGAAATGTTCCTGGACCACACTAGCCCCCGACAGCCTGTGGTTCCTGGCCTTTCTCTGTGTCCTAGTCATTGTCACTCACAAATTTGGACAGAATTAGTTGTCTCTGTGTATGTCTTTCCTGTTGTAGGATTTGGAGGTCCCAGAAGATGAAGTGCGTGCTTTGCTTTCTCGATAGATCTGAGCACAATCCCATGGGGTGTTCTTCCTGGTAGACCCAGGTTGACAGTGAGCTCTGGTGTGGTCCCCCGGTTTGTGTGCTTGACTAGAGAGGCTAGAGTCAGCCAGACCATACCTACAAGATGGTCCTGGGACAGCAGGCAGTAGGCCAGAAAGACGGCAGCTGGAACGCTTAGATTCTGTTATGGTTGAGTGAAGCAGTACAACCACTTTGGAAAAGAGTTTAACAGTTTCTTTGAAAGCTTAAAACCTTATAGCCATCAACTGATTCAGCAACTCTCCTTCTAAGGTGTTCGCCCACAAGAATCAATTCCATATGTTCATACAACTCCTTGTTCATGAATTTTCATCACAACTCTATTTATACTGGCTTAAAAAAACCTGGAGACAAGCCAAACATGACCAACAGGTGAATGAGTAAATCAATTATAAATTCATACAATGGAATGTAGCAACAGTGAAAATAAAATTATTGATACACATGGGAACGTGCAGGCTCTTAAAGTATGTATGCTTCACTTACGCTGACTGAAGGAAGCCAGATAAAAAGAATGCACACTGTGTGACTCACTTATGTAAAATTGTAGGAAATGCAAACATCTATAGTGACAGAATACAGAATGTGTCTGTCTCGAGTCCGAGGATTGAGAGAGAATGAAGGGATCATAAAAGAGTTGCAATGTTGATGATTATTATCTTGACTTATGGTTTCGTGGATATGTACATATGTTACGACTTACCAAGTTTGTACTTGGAATACTTGTCGTTTAATGTGTGCCATTTACATCTCAGTGTAGCCAGAGGGGAAAGATAATTCTGGCAGTGGCTGAGGGACTGCGTGGGCAAGAATCAAAAGGGATGACCTCAGAGAAGAAAGCCACAGGTGAGAGATGCTGATGGCATCTTAGAGCAGGATAAGTGGAATGGATAGATTTGAAAGGCATTCATGAGGCGAAATCTAGAGGAGGAATCAAGGAGTGCTGTAAGGCTCTTGGCTGGTCTAACTGGGTGTACCCTTTAAAGAGATGGGGGAAAAGCAGGTTGAGAGCCAGGAGGCAAGGAGTTTACTTCTTTGTTTTTGTATTTGAGACAGGTCTTGCTAAATCGCCCAGGCTGGTCACAAATTTGCAATCCTCCTTCTTTAACTTCCCAACAGCTAGGATTATAGGCATGTACCACTCCATCTGCCTTAGAGTTTAGTTTTGAATGGGTTGAATCTAGGACCTTATGAGGTATCAAAAAAATCTCATATTAAATAAGAATTTGACACAAGGCTAAAAAATTAAATTGCATGAGGCCAGAGACCATTTATCTGTTACACTTATAGGTGAAATAATGATGAAGTAGTGTGTCTGTAGTGTGTTATTTAAAAACTCCAAAAAGAAAAAAATGGATAAGAAGATATGAGATATTTTGGTGCTTTCTTCTCTGTTTTAAGCCACGAATCTGGTTCATCTGTTGTCTGCTCTTCTCTGCACATGGAATGCCCACTAGTATCTCCTACAAGTCTGCTTCAGATCTGAGTGTCTGGTGACTCCTACAAGTCTACTTGAGCCCGACTGGTAAGCATGTAAGTGCTTTAACAGGCTGTAGGGTCACTGAGGGGTTTTTGACTAAGCAACCTCAGATACAAGGAAGAAGTGGTCAGTTCCTCCTAGAGGCCTGGGATGCTCAGAGCAGGGGCGCCTCCCTGAGCTCCCTTCTCTCTCTCATGGAAAAGAAAGCTATTTTCTGTCACTGGCCCTGGATCCTGGAGACAGAGCAGTGAACTGTATCAGCAGACACAAGCCCTGCCTCCTGGGGTCTTCTGTTCCAGAAGAAGAGGCAGAAACCTATGAGCAAAAAGATAAGCAGGATTCTATGAACAAAAAAATATACATTAACAGAAATTCAGAGGGTAACAAGTACAAGAGGTCTCGAGAAGATCAAATAAGGTAGTGAATGAGGAGAAAGATTTAGAGAAACAGGAAAGGGTTTAGAGTAGCAAAGAAATGCACAGATGGAGCTCATTTTAGTAGTGGTGTATTTAAGCTAATAAATCCAAAATATTGGTGTTTCAATGTGCAATCAATGTAAAAAGTAGTGGAAGATTTTTCCCTTATTTTATGCTTCAATCTTTGATCCTGGGTGTGTCTTTCACCTGTAGAACTGTTATGTTGCAAGAGCTGTTGGTCACTATGGCCAGTGGCACAGCTCTGGAATACAGTGGGGGGCCTCCTCTTTTCTTTGTTACTTGGGTGTCTTGGTCCTATTCTTAAATTCCACAAAACAGACTTTTAATTTTAGTGTGATCTTTTAATGTAGAAATTACCAGCAATATGCTCTCATTGATTCCTGTAAAAGAGGTCCCAGCATTCACTCGCTAGGGGTGTTGGGAAGGGCTGAGTCACTGGACTGATGACACAAGGAGGTGGCTCAGGCAGGCCAGGCTGGGATGGGGCCTCCTTCCAAACTGGCTGTGTCTGGGGAGCAGCTGCAGGACAAGCTGGTGTGGCTTTCTCCGTGAAGACCTTTCCTGGCTAAGACTAGAGGGAAGGAGGGGCTCATTATGTCCCCCCAGTGGTTCTCACCATGGCAAAGGAGAAAACAAGCACTTTGCAATGCTAAGTACTTCACCCCTTCAATGCTGATTGCTTCCACAGGAGCTTCATACTTATTTTATGAAATGTGTGGCCTGGAGGAGGTCTGAGGGGGCCTTCCAGGGCCAGAGTCCTTCAGTGGGTCCCATGCTCTCTACAAGGCCAGACTGCTTGCTGGCTCCTTCTAAGCCTCCCTCATCAAGACTCTTACATTTAGAAATGTTGCCAGAAAAGAGACCAAAGGGGACAAATTGGTTTTAAGGGCAGAAAGAGCCGACTTTAGAATGTAGCTTCTGGCCTTCCTTCCATGACATTGACCTGCTGTTTTCTCACATGGCTACACCCTAGAGGTGTAGCAGCAAATGGTACCACTCACCTGGCTAGCATGGCTCCCGCAGTGGCTGGTCTAGGCAGCAGCACAGGGTACATTTTGGCCACTCTTACCTGTGCTGTCAGGATGAAGAGGTGTCTTGTCATACATGCTTCCATAGCAAAGTGTCACGGACTGAGGGCTGAGAAACAGAAGTTCATTTCCTTGTAGTTCTAGAGGTGGGAAGAACCAAGATCACGGTGTTGGCATGATCAGGTTCTGGTGAAGGACTTGTTTCAGATTGCAGACTGATGACTCACTCCCTTAAGAGAGCAAGCTAGCATTCTGACCCCTTCCTCCTTGTCCTTCTCTTCATTCTCCTCCCCCCCTCTTCTTCTTTGGTCCTAGGGGTGGAATCTAGGGTCTTCCCATTGAGCTATCTCCCCAGATACTCTTCATGTATTATCTTAAGACAGGGTCTTGCTAAACTGCCCAGGCTGGGCTCCAATTTGCAATCCTCCAGCCCTTGCTTCTCAATGGGCCAATAATCTTGATTAGCAAAACAATTGGGAGCCTCAGTCATGCTCAGGTTACACAGGGAGTGTGAGGAGGGCTGGGGCCTCTGGCTGGCTCAATTGTCCAGAGACCCTGACAAGGATGACTTCACCTAGGTTTGACCTCTTCAGTATATAGGGACACTAATCCTATTTCACCTTCATGACCTAATCACTTCCCAAAGTCCCCACCCATTAATATCATCAGGTGGAAATTAGGCTTCTCTACATGAAAAGAGAGGGAAACAAATATAAATGTTTGTTCATGGTAAGGGGTTGGCCACTGTGTGGTTATCTCTGTCATATACTAATTTCTAGGGGTTTTTTTTGTTGTTGTTGTTGTTGTTTGGTTTTTGCCTATAAAGTACAAAGTGGGGCCAGGGAGATGGCTCAGTGGAATAAGCCCTTCCCTGGCAAGTGTAAGGCCTGAGTTCAATCCCCAGTTCCTCATTAAAAAAAAAGTACAAAGTACCCCATACTATAGAAGAAAACTGATGGAATCTCCCCTCATCTTACTATTCTAAGAATATAGTAGTTCACTAGAACTGCCATAACAAAATATAAGAAACACTTATTTCTTCATCGGCCTGGATACTGGAAGCATGAGCTCAAAGTGTCTGTAGAGCTGAGTTTTCCTGATCTCTCTGTCTTAGTCACTCTCTTGTCCCTGGAACACAATACTTGACATCCACAATGTAAAGGACAGAAGGCTTATGTTTGCCTCGCAGTATTAGAAGTTTCTGCCCATGGACAGCTAGCAGAAGCCGCAGTGGTGAAAAGATGTTCATGTCAAGGCAGCAGGCAGCAAGAGAGAAGTGAACAGCCCGGGAGGGAGCTATACATTTCCAGACCAGATTTCCCATTCCCCTAGGCTCTACCCCTCAACAGCACAGCCAACTGCTAAATTACTAGCGGCTAAGTCTACCAATGAATCCAGAGCCTCTAGGAGCGAAACACCCTCCCCAAAGCCAAGTCCTGAGTACATGAGAGTTTGGGGGATCATTGTTGCTATAAACCATAACACTCCCTTTGGTTTGTGGATGACAACCAAATATGGGCTTACTCCTGTGTGCATAAAGTATGGAGGTCCCTCTCCTTCTTCAAAGGATATCAGTTCTGGTGGATTAGGGCTCTACTCTTATGATCTTATTGAACTTTCATTAAGCCCTCCAAGGCCTTCTGAGTGCAATCACCTGCGGGGGGGGGGGGTAAGTAAAATAAAAATATAGTAAATTTGTGGATAGACACATTTCAGTTCAAAACAAAGGTCAATCCCAAGTGTTTATAAAAATCTAAAGGTATATGAACAATATTAACAGAGCATTTTAAAAATCCATTGCATATTTCATTATTTTGGGAATAGACATCTAAAAATTCTCACCAAATTTAATTACCTTTGTAACAGTATTTTCCAAACTCCAGTCATTTCTCTATCAACTTGAAGTTTTATGACATCCATATTCCCTCATTATGACTCCCAGGATCTTTCTTTAAATTGACTCAATATTTTGCTTAAATAAATGTATTTTATATGAAAACTTAAATTACTACCATGAAATGAAAACTGCTTTGCTATTTATAGTGATCATAAATGAAACCATGAATAAAAGGAGTATTACTGAATTTTTTCCTCCTGAGTTACTTGAGACAAATACTGTACTTGCAGTACACTACATGTTGCCTAAGCACTCGTAAATGTAATTTTGCATAGTCTTCATGACCCATGACTAAGCCTATTTTTCTTATTTCACAGAGAAACAAACTAAGGAACAGAGAGGTTAAATAAGTGTCCAGAGTCATAGGGCCACAAGGCTAGCCAGTCTAATTCCAAAGAAATTTAATAACTAAAGTGCTTTTTCCAAAAATCTAATTTCTATTTTAAAAGTGAAACCTTCTATACATTAAGTTTCTACATTCTTAATATGAAAACTGTTGTCTTCTCAAATTAACTAGAAATAATTTCTGATTCCATAAAAGAAATATCAGCTGAGGAGATAGTTCAGAGGTGTAAGTGCCTGCCTGGTTAAGCACAAGGTCCTGAGTTTGATCCCTAGCATGGAGAAAAAAAAAAGTCTAAACTTTTAGGGCCAGCTAAATAGCTCAGCAGATTAAAGAGCCTGCAAGCAGGCCCAGGGGCCAGGGGTTTGGATCCCAGCCCTGCCCCTGGGAGCACACTGAGATAGCAATTGAGACTGGGAGTGGTGGCCCCTGCCTGTGCCTGTAATCCCAGCTCTTGGGAGGCTGTAAACAGGAGAATCACTATGGGTGTGATCTAGTAGTGAGATGCTGAACACCCTGTAGACCTTTCCTAAAATACAGGAAAAAGAAAGAAAGAATTAAAAAAAATAACAGAGTATAGATAACAGATGAGTAACCAGCTTTCAAGAAAACAGTTCAGGCCGGACCCAGCTGACCAGGAAGCCCCTTCATCCTGGCAGGTGTGGTGAGAGGAACACATAGCAGGTCCTCAGAGGCATGGGCCAGAGCAGCTTCTCTGGGCCTTAAGTTTCTGCTGAGCAGGCTTCCCAGGGCCCTGTTCCCACCAGACAGCAGGAAGCAGAAGACTGGACGGTGCTGCAAAGTAGAATGGGCAGCAGGGAGGCTCATGGCGCTGTTCTTGGGAGCTGCAGAACTGCACTTCTCCACCTGTCCCTGAGTAGCAGGAAGCAGCTGGGAAGGAAGGAGCCCCCTGCCCAGAGCTGCTCCGTCTAAGCCCGCCCATTTGCAGAGTCAGCTCGGGGGTTCCTTGAGCTCCACAAGGCTCCTGGAAGAACTTTCTTTGTGGAGGTCAATGTTAGCTCCAAGTGGCTAACATAGCACATGGCTTGCAGATCTACTGACACATGTGTGCACATGCACACACATGCGCATGCATGCACACACATGCACACACACACACATCTTTGTTAGAGTTTTACCCAATGTACCTTTACAAAAATGCTTGAGATATTATATGCATCTATGTAAAAATTATGTGAATAAATAATTATTTCATTTTGCCATTGTGGGTTTACTTTTTACTAACATGCTTGAGACAATTAACGTGTGTATGTTATATTTAGTATGTAAATACTATATAATAGTCTTCCCTGGTAGCTTTCTCACTATATCCCAGGAGACACATGTAGATAAGAACTTCTCTCTTTTTACTTTTTGTTAGTATTAAATATTGACTCGCAGCAGGACTATACTACTGCGCTACATCCTCGTCAGTTATTTATTTCTTTACATATTTATTTAGTTATTTATTTGGACAGCATCTCAGCAGGCATTGCCTTCCCCTGGCTTAGTTCAAACCTGGATCCTCCTGCCTCTGCTGTGTTACAGGAAAGGGCACCTTGAGCATAAAGAGAAACGAAGCAAGTTCACCCCAAGCTCAGCTGAGCCCCATGCTTGCCCCCAAACTGGGTGTGATTCCAGTGACTCAGGGGCTACTCGGAGTGGTCCCCTCTCCTGCTGTCCAGCAGCTAAGCTAGTAAGAGATCCTGATGTTTGACCTCTGAGCAAAGACAATGCTTTCAAGCCCCGTGCCGCTCTTTGCCACTCGGTCCCCAAGGCTGCCTTGGAGGTCTTCCCTGGCAGTCACATGGCCATTTGTACTCTCTCGGGGCTCTGTCCGTGGCCTGTGGCAGTCAGCAGGAGACCAGGGCCGGCAGCTTCAGTCCTTAAAAGTAGTTTTGTGCAAAGGAGCTCCTCCCAGCCCCCAGCCCTTTTGTCCCCCACCCTCCATGGCCCACTGAATTTTTAGGCTCTGCAGAGAGAGGCTGGTAGGATTGAAGCACACAGAGGCTTGGGAGCTGGGGTGGGGATGTCATATTTTCTCTGCATCCATTTGGATGGTGGCTGAAGGGGAGAGAGAGGGGGGCGCAGGAGGGAGAAACTTCATTTATATGTTAATAGTTGCCAGCACCCAGGCTGAAGTGACAGAACTATTTCATGGGAAACTGACAATTTTTGTCAGCCAGGCTGCGCCTCCACATCTCAATGGGCCAATAATCTTGATTAGCAAAACAATTGGGGGCCTCGATCACTCTCAGGTTACACGGGCCTGAGAGAGGAGGGCTGGGGCCTCTGGCTGGCTCAATTGTCCCGAGCCCCTGAGTTTAGGCAAATGAAGGGGACCGTTGGGCTGGGGGAGGGCTGGAATGGACAAAAAGGGTTAATTTGATTGACCGAATCTTCATCGTCTTATAACAATCATTTACTTAGCAAGTAATTCCAAAAGAAACCAGTGGCGCCGACAGGAAATTGGAGTGCAGTGTCTGTTTGCCCCAGATGTGTGGGAATTTTAGCTGCCTCCTTCTTTCACTTGCCAACCATGGAAAAAAAAAGAAAAACCTCACAACTCCCTTGGGGCCCTAATTACCACATGCAGAATAAGTCGTTATCTAAAAATACACACACACACACACACACACACACACACACACTCAACACCCACAAACAGAGCCACTGCAGGCCAGTACTGGCATCTCGGCTTTTCGCAGTATCGGCTTTCATTTTTATTACTAGTTCATTGTATTGCTAATTAATGCTGGAAAATGATGACACGTCCTCCCCTTCTAGGGACTCGACTGCCTGGGAGAGCTCTGGCTGCTTTATTGTCAGAGTGACCAACTGGCCCTGTTCTCTGTTTGTAAACACACAGCAAGGCAGGGCTGCCACTGTCCCTTCCACTTCCAAGAGGACAGGCAATCCCTGAGAAGTGATGTCCCCACCCGGGTGGGGAGAGAGCAAGTGGGGAAATAATGTGCCCCACCACCTTGACACCCACCTGGCCGCCCTTCTGTGGTGCAAGGCTGGCGGAAAAACGGTTGCATGAGTTCATTGATTGGAAGCTTTTTATTTTGAAATAGTTACACACTCAATAGAAACTGCCAAAACAGCCCAGCGAGGGCCTGTGTGCCGGTCACTCCACTTTCCTAACTGGGGGCAGCTAGTGCAACAGGAGTGCATTATCAAAGCCAGAAGTTCAGTGGCACACGGGGGTTAGCTGGACTCCAGGCCTTACTTGGATTTCGCTTTTGGGGAACTGCCTTTCTGTATCATTCTGTGAGCCAGATTGCTTTTAATTTGATAAATACAGCAGTTCTAAAATTTCAGACCAGGAGACAGGAAGTGGTGATCATTCTGTTTCCTGTACTGCTTGATCCTGTTATTCCTTCCCCTAAGCTCTAGTCCTGTCCCTTCTTTGCTTCTACAATCACCTCTGCAGTTCTCCCACCTCAGTGCCTTCTAGCTTGGGTTTTGTCTGAAAAGAGATTGCATTTAGGTCATCAAGCCAGTACTCACACGCCTTCCAAGCTGGGAGGGCCAATGCTTTTTGAGATTACTTAGCCATTCTTTTTTTGGGGGGGGGCGGTACTGGGGATTGAACTCAGGACCTTGTGCTTGTCAGGCAAGTGCTTATTCTACTGAACTATCTCCCCAGCCCTATGTGGCCGTTCTTGTTAGAAATTTCATGACACTGGGGCCTGAGAGATGGCTCAGTGGAATAAGTGTTTTCCTGGCAAGTGCAAGGGCCTGAGTTCAATCTCCGGTTCAAAAAAAAAAAAAAAATTCATGACACTTTCCTGACTCTACTGGCCCCAGTGGGGGCCGGGGGATGGCTCAGTGGAATAAACACTTCCCTGGCAAGCGCGAGGACCTGAGTTCAATCCCGAGTTCCACAAAAATAAAAAATAAAATAAAATCCAATGCTACTACTTGGTTCTTCTAAATGCGGTGAATTTAATTCAGTGATAGTCAATGGTGGTTATAGCTCTGAATCATCTGTGGAAAATTTTTAAACAGTTGGGGGTTTAAGGGTTTCAGGTGGGACAATTTCCCAGAGGATTCCCAGGAGGACTGCCTCCTACCAGCCTTGAGGGAATTGAAGATACTCACACCCCACATAGGTAGTGTTTCCAGCCTTAAAAAAAGGGTACCTGGTTACATTTAAGCTCTAGATTAAAATAATAATAATAATAATAATAATAATAATAATAAATTTTTAGTATATCCCAGCAATCACGTGGTATATCATGTTAAAAAAAACTTCCTTATATGAAATTCAAATTTAGCTGAGTGCACCATATTTTTCTTTGCTAAATCTGGCACCCCTCACGCATACAAGGCCTTCCCCTTTCATGACAAACAGGCTTACTCTGGCCTCTGATATGTTTCCAAAGCCCTTCTCCAGTTAGTCAAGTCACCCTTTGTAGTACAGCCTGAGTTGGAATTTCAAGCTTCCTTTCTGAGGCTGGCTCCCATGACGTCTCTCAGCCTGGTCTCCTGGGCTGGCTCTTCCTGCTTGGAGTTTCCTGATCTGTTCATGTTGCTTGGTTCTGGCTCCAGTCTTTCTAAGCTTCAGATGTGGACAAGTGAGGGGCTATACAGACACGAGCAGATATAGGATAAATAAACCTCTTTGCTCTTCATAAATGAGCTGTAGCTTTACCTTGATCTCCAACAGGGCACCTGTGTCAGCCTCCCATGATTCTTGGGTGAAGAGCATCAGGACCAGCTGCAAGCTTGTTAGTGCAGTGGGGGGTAAAGTTTTCCTCTACCATCTGAGGTTCAAAGTCTGGGGGGCTGCAAATTTACCTCTCAGCAAGCAGATTTTCAAGAGGAAAGCATATCCTTTCCATTAACATGTGCAGAACATATACATGGAATAACTCAGTGAAGAGTAACTGAAAGAGGGGCTTAGAATTTGAAGTCTATTAGGAAAGGGATGGGCTAAGAGGGCAAGAGGCAAACAACTTTTTGAAAGATAAACAGGCTCTTATGAGAACAGACAACAGCTATGATAGACTTGTGATGACCCTGTCTGCTTGGGTGTGGTCCTGACTTTTCCTTTCTGAGAAGCCTAGATTAGAGCTGCTCTGGTGGAGGGTACTGTGACAGCTGAAAGGTATTTTGGGGGTGGGGGATCTGCATTTAGAAAAATAAGGGATTTCAGAAACTCAAAAGCTTTCAACTCAAAATAATCCTTCTGGAGGGCTGTCCAAATAGCTCAGTGGATTAAAGCACCTCAAACAGGCGCAGGGGCTGGAAGTTCAATCCCCAGGCCTGTCCTGCCGGCCCCACCCCAGGGCACAATGAGACTGCAGTTGAGACTGGACGTGGTAGCGTGCACCTGTAATCCCAGCTCTTGGGAGGCTGTAAACAGGCAGATCACTACTGAAGTCTGATTCAGTGGTGAGACCCTGAATACCTTGTAGAGCCTTCCCTAAAAATACAAATAATAATAATAATAATAATAATAATAATAATAATAATACTTCTGGGGTCAGGATTATAGCTCAGTGGCCCAAGTGCTTGCCTGGCAAGCTCAAGGTCCTGAGTTCAATTCCCAGCATTAAAAATGCTGAGGATCAAATCCAAACTGTTACACACTCTGCCACAGTGGTGGCCTCTTAAGAAGTTTCTGTCTCAGAGCTGGGCATGGTGGCCCACACCTACCCTTGTAGTACCAAGAGGCTGAGGCGGGAGAATTGTTATGAGTTCAAGGCCAGCCTGGGCTACAGAGTGAAATCCTGTCTCAAAACCAAAACTCTTCATTTCTCTTGAGTGTATGGACTCCTGTGTCGTACACTGAGCCTGAGCATGTGTCTGAGTCTCTTGGAAGAGGTAGCATTCTCAATACCACTCATCCAGGGCAATGGAACAAGAACTAGATGTCATAGTTTATTCCTTCTGCTACAACCAAATAACTTGACTAATTTATAAGTCATGGAAAATTATTGCTTGAAGCTTTGGAGGCTGGGAAAGGAGGTGTGAGGTGAACACGATAACTGCTACACTCCTGAAACCCGCTGAGGCTGGGAAAGCTAACATCAAGGGGCCAAAAGATTCACTGTCTGGTAAAAGCTTGACTTTGATTCTAAGAAGTGGTCTTGTTTCTGGGTGTTCTGAAGTGGGTTGAACCCTGTCCTTCCATGATGGAAGGTGAAGTGCTGGGCTGCCCACAGAGGCTGATTTTTAAAGACTCTAATCCCATTCAGGAGACCAATGTTTACCCTTCACCCCTAGGTAGGTAGAGGCCCTCCCGCCACTTACTAATGTTGAGACACTCAAGTTTGAATCTATATGGAAAGCAGAAATTTTTGTAAGGCCCCTGAAAATGTTCAAAGTTAATTTCTGGGAAATAAAGTCTTGGAATCCATATTTATATTTCCTCAGGAGCTGAATTCATTTATAAGAAATAGGAATGTCACCCAAATATATTTGCATGTAATTTGCATCTATAATCTCTACTCTCACTGGGTTTAGGGTGGTGGAAATAACACATTGCTTTCCAAAATGTATGCTACCTTTTCTTAGGCCAGTAATCTTAATTTTTTTCTGTTTGAGGCCAAACACCACAAATTGCAAATTGTCGTATACTAGATTGATATGTTTATTAATTAAACTTAAATTTCCTTTCTTTGTTTGGCTTTGTTTACTTTATGAGATTCTCACATGCTCAAGCTAGTGAATACTTGCAAACTATATAATTCGGGAAATGAGAAGAAGTTTTCATCTTTTGGTTCAGTCCTGGTGGAGTGAGAACTGTGTCAGAGAAATTCGAGGTAAGCAAAAAAGACAATTACAATTGATTAGTGATGTCTGCATGGGGTGGGGGCATTGAAGTGGCAGCACTAAGCTAGGCATTGGCTAATGCAGGGATGAGCCTATCCCTCTTATCCTGTAAATAAGGAAGCTGAGTACTAGGAAATAAAAGCAATTTTAAATCATAGGAAAAGCCATGGGCACAGCCAGGATGGTTCTCTCTCAACTTCACCTTCAGTCCTTTTCCATTACTCAGTGGTAGCCTGAGTATCGTGTCTGACCATCAGCAATGATTAAGCCTCCAGGTCAATTGCTAAAACCCTGATTCTGTCAGCACTTTGTAGATACCATCTTATTTTCTTTCTTGAAAGACGGATGGAGAGTTACTTTCAAATGTCACTCCTCTAAGCACTCGTAGTGTGGACTCAGAACTCAGGAAAATGGTCTTCTTATGCGTGCTAATGTCACAAAAAAAGTGGGTTATGGGTTAAATTTCCCTGAACATAGTTATAATGATGCTAATGACTTTAAAAGTATGCATTTAAAATGAATGAATATTTATAATTATTTGGATTAATATGCAAAACAACAGTTTACTTAAAATTTCATGCCAAGAATCACAAAGGAATACAAATAAAACCTTACACATCTATCTCCATTTTTAGGAAAACAACTTAAAAAGTAACCTAAGGGAGGCAGAAAAAAAAATGACTTGTTTGTTCAGTCATTTTTTTAAAATTATTTTTTTGTATGTGTATTTTAGGAAAAGGGTCTAGAGGGTGTTCGAGGTCTCACTATTAGATTGGACTGGTAGCGATCTGCCTGTTTACAGCCTCCCAAGAGCTGGGTTTACAAGTGAGCACCACCATGCCCAGTCTCAATGACATCTCAGTGCGCCCTGGGGGTGGGGCCGGCTGGCAGCGTTCAGTCGTTTTAATATTAGAAAATAATCTGGTATTGGTGTATGCCACAGAGCTGAAGATCGTAGAGGGAAGAACTGTCAATATGTGGTGACAGCTTTTCAGTTTTTCCTTGCACTTTCATACTGATCTCCAGGGTGACTTCCAGCCACTTTTGCACTAGTTTGGAAACTACCACAGGAACCCAGTTTATCCTTCCAGTATTATTTTACAATAAGCAAACGTACACTGAAACATAATTGTCCAGCTAAACCTGTATTTCCCAGCTCTCCTTGCAGCTCCCTGTAGCCATGCGGTTAGGCCGGGTCAGTGGGAAGTGAGTGGAAGCAACCTGTGCCACTTGCAGGTGGCAGCCTGGAAGGGAAGGTGCTCTTCCTCCAGCACCTTTCTCTGGAGGAGCTATTGATGTGTCAGGAGAAGGAGGATGGCAGCAGTCTTGGGCATTAAGAGAGAATTTACATGCCAGGGGAGAAAGGGGGAAGAGAAGGAGAGGGTAGGGCGGGGAGGGGGAGCAGGAGAGAGGGAGGGATAGAGGGTGGGAGAGAGGAGGGGGAGGAGGAAGAAAAGAGAATGGGAGGGAGGGAGAGAGAAAGTCCATCTAGGTGCATATTAATATACTAGTCTTGGCCCATCCAGAAAGATAATCTGCACTTAGGGAGGTTTCATTAGCAGAAGCAGAGCATGTACTGATTAGTATAGCTGGGGCACATCCATGCATCCTTTTGGATAAGGGTCTTTTCATGATCTCTACATACTTGTATTCCCCGTATTTTAGGGAAGGGTCTACAGGGGTTCCAGGTCTCACTACTAGATAAGACTGATAGTGATTCTCCTGTTTACAGCCTCCCAAGAGCTGGGATTACAGGTGCACGCAACCATGCCCAGTCTCAATCACTCTCTCTGCATGCCCCAGGGGCAGGGCTGGCACAGCAGGCCTGCGGATCAAATCCCAGCCCCTGCTCCTGCTTGCAGGTACTTTACTCTGCTGAACTTTTTGGCTGGCCCATCTCTACATACTTTTGCAACCTATACACTTTCCTCCAACCATTGTCCACTCGATTGCTACCTGTGTGAGCTACAGACTAACCTGTGGCGACTGAGAGGAGGCCATCTGTTCATTGTCACTAGTCAGATTCGGATCCCCGAGTGATCTGCTGCCTGTGGACGGAGGTCCAGCTGCTGTCTGACCACCCACCATCACCTCCACCTGCCCCGTCTTCCCCGCCTCACAACTCCAACACTGTAGTTTTTCCTTCAGTTTCCCAGGGGGGCTGGCAGGTCCTTCTAATGGTCTTTTCTTTGCCTGAATATTCTCATGGCTAACTCTTTCTTGTCAATGGTGGAATTCAAATGTCTACCATCCAAAAGGCAAACCTTCATGAACTCATCAAAAACCTGTCTGAATACCTTGTACTTCCCTTCCCATTATTTTTAAATTTTTTACCATGAAAGTGTCACCATCTGACATGGCTGAAGTGACTCATTTGCTTTCTCTTTATTTATTTATTTTGGCAGAACCAAGGATTGAACTCAAGCCCTTGCACTTGCCAGGCAAACACTTATTCTACTGAGCTATCTCCCCAGCCCCATCATTTGCTTTCTCTTATGAGAACGTCAGCTCCATGAGGACATAGACTGAGTGTCCCACTGTCTGTGAAGGAGCGAGCACCCTGTTGATGCTCAATGTCCACTGGATTATTCAGAATGAATGCTTCACAGCTGTCATTGTGCAAATTGGACAGATGAGGAAACTGAGGCAGGCTCCTAAAGCTCTGAAGGGGTGATGTGGACTCTCTCAAAATCTGGCATGAGGGTATTTGCCCAAGGGATGCCCTGCCCTGATGGCATTCAGCTCTTTCTGTCTAGCAAACAAACTCAAAAGCCATCCATCCTTCGCTAGTCCATGTTACAGTCTCCATGAATGTCTCTTCATTTACAATGTGAATCCATGGAAGGGGCGATCCAACCTCATAACCCATTTAAATATATGAATATGAAGGAAAAAAGCCATAACTAACAATTCTTTCTTTGCCTCTGAGTGGGTAAAATATGTTCTTGAACTCTGCTTCTGAGCCAGGCTTGGTGCCTGCTAGTGAATGACAAAGCAGTTCTGATCTTATCTGGAGAGTTTTCCATGAAATATAAAGGAGGAAAGAAGCCAGAATAAAGACATGAAATAAATACATTGATAGAATTCAAAGAAAAGATAATAGATTTGGTCGTGTTCCTGGCATCATCAGTTCAGGGAGAAGGCTTGTCCAGCCAGAGTTCTGTTTGGTTATAGATTAATAATCTGAAGTACAAATAGTTCAGGACAAATTACAGAAAACATAAACTACGATATTCAACAAACTGGAGTTCAAAGGTTTCTGTAATTGGCTAAGTGTTCCCGTCATACATTTTTTAAAAGGGATGACACAATATGGAGCTTTTGAAACTTTGCAACACAAATAGCAAGTAGATTTTTTTGCCTGAATCATATTAAAGAATTGTGTAACTGTTTTA
>NDGN011550453.1:14763-28413 GCA_002564285.1 Tympanoctomys barrerae | reverse complement strand
TGCAGGTAACTGGGTAGAGCAGCGAGGCAACCTTGCTGGCGCCCAGCCAGCCCAAGGACTGCCAGGATCTCCCTTCCCAGGTGAGATACTCCGGCTTCTTGGAGTGGAGTTAACCGCCCAAGCCCTGCCCTGTGATCAGGCACAGCTCCCCGTGGTCCCTGTGCTACCTGAAACCACCAACACCTGCATCCGGGCACAGTGTTGCAAGACTGATACCCAGATGGCCTTGGTGCAGACCCCAGCGTTACAACTGCTGTTGGATGGCTTTACTGAGCCTGTGGTCAGGGTCACCCCAGACAACGCGGTCTCCTACACACTGTACTTAGGCTACTTAGGCCTTAGTGATCCACAGCTGACACTTGGACCATTCCTGGCTGAAGTGATGCCTTAGTATCATTACTCTGCGACCGCTGCTGCTAGTCTCTTCCTCTGGTAAAACCACAAGAGGCTATGGTTGGGTCTCCTCCCAGGGGCCCCCAGACCAGATCAAAATGAAGTCACTCTAAGTGCCTCATGGGCAAACTGAAACGGGAAGCGAGCGCAAGGTGGCCTCCGGCCCACTTGTCCTGCAAACAGGAGGTCCCGATCTATCCCCTCTCCTGGCTTTAATCCTTGCAAAAGGGTAACCTGAGGTCACCTGACAATCACGAGTCGGCTTCTTCTCTAAGCCTCGCTGTCCTCCCCGTGCCGGAAGTTGTTCACGTCTGCACGGTTCGCGAATCGTGAATCCGACTCGAGACCTGCAACTACACTTCAAGTCTGCGACACCTCTCTGCGGAGGAGAAACGGCTGTCCCCTGCTAGTAGCCTAAGCAGCAGCTGCCTGGTGACCTCGGGGACGGAACCCAGGCTGCTTTCACCTGGTGCAGGGCCTCCTTCCACCGCTGGCGCAGCGCAAGGATCTCTGCACATGCGCCCCTCGCGTGGAACCTTACTCGGGTTCCGCGTCCAGGATCGGTCCCGGTATAGCAAGACACACGCACCTGTGCAGAGGAAGTCACCCCCAGACCAGTCCCGGGCCGCCGCGCGGCCCCGCCCCTCAGGCAACGCGGGGCGTGGTCGGGCGCCTGACGCCATCACGTCGCCCCGCCCCGTCCCGCCCGCCCTGTCTGCGTGTTTCGTGCGTCCTGTTCCGTTCCGCTCTAGTCTCCCAGGAACGCAGGGGTCCACTGAGTAGAGGCTCAGTGCTGCGCTTCGCCTCTTCGCGGGTGACCCTCTGCCGGGTTGATCTGGAACACGCTTAACGCCATTTTTTCCTCATCATTCGGAAGGACTGCGCAGGAATCTCTAGTATGGTTATTTCGTTTGCAGATTCCGGGGCCCACCCCAGAGCGTACCAGCCGGCCCCCAGTGGGCGTTTTCCTCTGGTTAAGCACGCCCGTCACTGAGATTTGGGAACACGGCCCTGTCGGTCCTCGGAGGCGCGTGGACGCGAGCTCCCCAGCCCACAGCAGCGACCAACTGGATCATCTCTGCTTCTGTCTCACAGGCCTCAGTTCTGTGTCCTGGGACCCGCCCCGCATTTGCCTGCCTGCATGGCGACCTCAAGGCCTGCACGGGGTGTGGGGCGAGGGTCCAGGCTAAGTTGCACACAGCGCGACTCCGTGTTGGTTCACAGGCTGAAAGGGTCTCGGTGTTGGGCGAGAGCTGTGGCTGCAGCCGGTGTGGACCGAAGCCCTGAGTTCAGGTCAGCCTGATGGGCTGGGATTTAGCACTCAGTGTGGAAGGCTTCCAGGTAGAGGCTGAGCCCCACCCGCAGTACCCAGCACTTCGATGATGATGCTGAGACCAGCTGGAGGGGTGGGGGACTCTGGCCGAGTCTCTCCCCAGCTCAGTCTAACACAGGAGCCGGTGCTGGCCTCCATGGCTGCTTACATTCAAATGTGCAATTGTTAAATAAATGAAATTCCCTGTGCAGTCTCTGCTGCACGGACTATACTGCAAATCCTCGGTAACCACATGCAGCTAGCTTCTTATGCTATGCAGACAGGGAACATCTCCAGGCTGGCAGCAAGTCAGTCCTACAGAACAGTGCTATCCATAGACCCTGAACTCTGCCTGCAGGAGCCCAGCCTGTGTGGCTCCGAGGCACATGCGCATGCCATGGTGTGAGCTGGTTACTCTCAGAGCAGATGCAGAAGCAGCTCTGCAGGGCTGTCCTTGTGAAAGAAACTGCTTCTGCAAAGGAAACAGCACTAGTGAAGCAGCCACGGCAGGCAAGGTGGCTCCTGATAATTCTGGCCACCTGAGACCCTCTCAGCTCAAGAAGACAGCCTCGGGTCATATTCCATCCTCCTGTCGCTGACCCCAGCCCCAAGCCCCTCTTTCCCACAGCTCAGGACACCACATAATCGTTCATCTTCTGAATCTTCTCTGGCTGCATGAACATCGGTAATTAAATGTGGATTTTCGGGGAGAATGTCAGCAGCATGGCCGAGTCTGGGTCTTGCTGGCTTCCTCCCCAGCCCAGCAGCCTCTGGATGGAGGCCGCTTCTCTCGAGATTCCAGGCCCCGCTGCTCTCTGCAACCCTCCTGCCACACTCCCACCTTGCCCACCTCTGCATCCGGTGATTTTACACATATTTCCAGTATACTAAAACCATGTGGGGTGGTGATACCAGGGTGGGTCCCCACCTAATGGAAGGGGGCCAGAGACGAACAAAACATGGTAATTCAGAGAAAACAAAAATGGCAGCAGTACCCAGGTCTGGGGTGGTCTGGTTGGTGGCAGAGAAGCCCTGCCTGAAGATGGGACATTTCTGCGGCTTCCTGAGTAGGGAGCAGACCCCCACGTGTATATCACAGGGAAGCAACACACAGAAGGCAGCCTCAGATGGTGGTGAGCTTAGTGTCTTAGTGTCATAAATGCCATTCTCAGGTGGGGTAAGAGGGCTGGGAAGGCAGGCAGGCTGGGTGAACTCTTGGTTTAGTTGGGGGTGGCTTCCCAAAGAGAACCAACATGTCTGTATGCAGGTGTATAAGCCAAGACCCGGGCATGGTGTCACTTGCCCATGATCTCAGGCATTGCCGTGAGCTATACAGTAAGACCCTGTCTCAAAAGAAAGAAAACAACATACTGACAGCAAACTGGACATTTCTGCTTTTCCCCAAAAACGGCCTCCTGGATTTATGGTCCCAAGCTCCAAGCCCTGATCATGCATGATTATTCAGAATCAGTCTGGTTCTGTCTCTTTCTCCCTTAGGCCAATGTGACATGCAGCAGAGAAGCAGGGAGCAACTTAGCCACTTCCAGGACACGGGAAGGCCATGGCCACGAAGCTCACGCAAGCATGAAATCACAGAACTGAGAACACAGGAGGTTCTGGCGGGCTCGAGCCACTGCAGCAGCATCTGCTCGTGTGTGGGAAGTCGTGGTGCACACGTGCCTTGCCACTGCGGTGATAGTGGGCATTACACACCCAGCTGGACGCAGAGGCAAAAGCACTCAGCACCCTGAAATCAGCTGAAATGAGCAAGCACCCCAGCCCGGGCCCAGTGCCAAGGCAAAGAGGCCGGCTAGCGGGTGCTCAGGCCTCAGTGAAAGCCTCGCCTCTGACTGCTGTTAGCACCAACCACCGCGCAGAGGTGATGGCCTTTGCAGACAGTAGGATGGCGGCACTTGTCCAAGAACTGCTGTAGCACTGGGTGCCATTCTGTTCCGCTCTTTTCGCATTTGTACAGCCAGGTGCCCTGGAGTCAGGACTCCCCTGGGAACATTTAAAAAAGTTCTTTCTCTTCAACTCACTTATCTCCAAGTCCTCCTAGTGCAGCTGGAGACCACCACAGAGCAGAGCATAAACTCCTGCCCACCTAACCTATTACTGCTTAAAAACATTTGTTTTCTTCTGAGGTGGTACTTGACTGCTACTTTTACTAAAAGAAAAAAAACCCAACTCCATTTATCCCTACAAATGCCCAACGGCTATAAAAGCAGAACAAAGCTAGACCTTTGGAAGACCTTAGATTTGGAAGCCATCTCCTTTATTAAAACTTTGGAGCCAGGCATGGGGGTACATGCCAGTAATCCCAGCGCTCAGGAAGCCGAGGCAAGAGGATCTCTGGATGTTCGAGACCAGCCTCAAAAGTCCCAAACAGAAACAAAGACTTTGGGTCAGATACTTGCTCAGGGCTGCAGAGAAGCAAATTAATCACTGGGGAGTGCTGCCTAAAAGCGGGGGCAACACAGTACAGGTCTCATTAGCCCTATCTTTGGCCTCACTCCCCCTTTACAACTGAGGACATCAAAGTAAGAAATCTGCAGGGACATTCCACCACCAGGGGGCACCCAGAAAGCTTCAGCCCTTGTCCTAAAGCCAGTCACCTTGGGTTCCTGCAGCGCCTTCACCCCAGCCAATCTGTAGCAGCCAGCCTGGCTGCTCCTGGCTAAGGGACGGGTCTGGTCTTCCTCAGAGCGGGGCTTTTCAGCTTCTCAAGCTGAGGTTCCTTTTTCATTTCCTACTTTCTAACTCTAACTACCCTGCGCTTCTCACTAGTGTCCTAAAATGCTTTTCGGTGTCTCAAGACCCTGCCCCAGCCAAGTCGAGGCGCCCACCTCCTCTTTAGGGAAGCTTTTTCAGATCCTGTCCAGTGACAGATTCGTCACTGTTAGTGTTTTGATTGCCCCCAAACAGGCTAAACACCTTTGAACAGTGTTGGCACTGAATTGTGTTCCCTGAGAGACAGCTGGAGTTTTAAGCTTATCTAGCGCCTGTGATCTTCTTTGGAAATAGAGCTCTGCAGATGTCCCCAAAAGGAAGAGGTCAGGGGTGTTGGCCTAGTCCCCTCGGCCTCTGCCCCACATTGCAGCCAAAGGTTAGGACAAAAAAAAGCAGATGTATTCCACAACAGATGGGGAGGGGCTGCTCTGGCACTAGGGAGAGGCCCAGGAACTCTGGTACAGACGATGAGGTCTTTATAGGGTCATGAGCATAACAGGAGGGGCCACTGTGGAAGGCACAAGTCACAATGGGACTTGCCACGGGAGAGTGCAATACAAGAGCTGCGGTGGCCCACTAGGGATGGGACTTGTGATAAGACCAGTCAAGGAAGGCCATGCAGAACCAGCTTAAGTCCACCCAAATGCAAGACTGCTCTCATTTTTCTGGGTCACCTAGAGCGAACTGTGCCCATCACACAGTTAAATCCTCTAACCTGGGGTGCATCCCTGGCTGCTGTGTTTTGAACATACCATGTATGAAGAAGCATGATCTGGAACTAGCATGCTAGGAATGCACCCACCTGACTGCTTTTCGTTATGAACATGCCTATTTTCCTAATGAAACTCACAAGCCTCTTGGTTATTCCGGGTCTCCTTGTGACCGGCAGGGCAAAATGAACTTTTAACGGCTACAGTTTTTTTTTTTTTTTTTNTTAGAGACAAGCCACTGCTCCGCACTTCCTCAGGCCGAGGGCGTAGCTGCCACCCTCACCTCTCCTCCGCCCAGCTCATCCTGGCCCGAGGAAGCCAAAATCCAGTTTCTCCTCCACCAGGGATGGAGGGGAGTGAGAAAGGGAGTTGGCTGCAGCAATACGAACCGCCTGTCTTCTCGAAACTAGCTATAAATACAGCCTTTCTTGCCCCCAAGTAAATGGCCTCCCGCGTTTGGGGCGTGGCGGGCGCCGGCGCCTGAGCAGCCGGAAACCCCCACTGCACGCCTCTGTCCAGCAGCTTCCGGTTGGGCTTACCGGCTCCGCGCGCACCAGGGGCGCGGCCTACGGGCATGTCCGCCTAGGCGGGCGCCAGTCGATCCCTCGCACTCTGACTGGCCCAGGAGGAAGCCAAGGCGGGACGCAGGTGGACAAAAGGGCGCTCTCCCACGAGGCCCGGCCCGGGGTTCCCGGCTCACCCGCGCTGGGGCGGAGGGCCGCCTGCAGGAGTCCCGCGGGCAGTGACGGAGTCCGTAACTACATCGCCTCCCGAGTCCTTGCAAACCCCAGCGGTGACCACTTTACTGTCACGCACTCACGACCTTCACTGGATGCCCAGAGGGAAAACAGGTTAAATCTAGCCAAAACATGGAACAGCTGGGAAAGGAAAATACGTCGCGCGCCACGCACCAGGCCACTTCCGCTTCCGGTCACTGCGACGTCACGCAGCGACGGAAGTGCGTCATCAACTGCGTCGGTGTCCGGGCTCTCGAAGCCGGTGGACCATGGCGGAAGTGGGCCGGGAGCTAGTGTGCGACCCCGGCGGGCGGCTCCCTGAAGGTTTCTGGGCGGCTGTGGCAGTGTGGCTGGAGAGGCCGCAGGTGGTCAATAAGCGGCTCTGTGGCGCCCGCCTGGAGGCCCGCCGGAGCGCCACCTTGCCGCGGGCGAGCGCGGGCCCGGATGGGGAGTGGGGCACGGCCTTCTGCGGACCCCAGGAGGGGCATCGCGGTCCCAGCCCGGGATTAGAGCCCGAGGAGGGCACAGCCCGTCGCAGACATGAAGAGATTCAGGACGGGCGTCCACAAAAGAAGGAGCAGAGCGAAGCAGCCGGAGCGCCTCTGCCGGCCGAGCACCCCGGGCAGCTGCAGGGGGCTGGGGACGAGGGCGACCCCGCCGCGGATCTGGATTCGTTCTGGGACCGTTTTTCCCAAAGTCTTGTCTCCAGCCATCCGGAGATGCTGTCATTCCTCACGTGCCCCGGAGCGGGATCGCAGTCGGGGGCACCGCATGAACTCGACCTTGTCCTAAGAACCGTCATCCCGAAAAAAAACCCGCGTTACTTGCTTACGGCTCCGAGGAGAGAAATTGTCGTGCAGGGTGAGAACATATTTGATAGTGGACGGGTGCAGTTAGGGTAAAACACATTCATTTTACTTCGGGTTAGTGAAAAAGAACCAAGTAGGCCACTTCCTTTATCATTTTCTGAAGGGGTTGTAAGCTGTGGATTGTTCCTGAAAGGGACATGCGGAAATATACTGTATGTTCTCAGGACAGAGGGTGTCCGGAAGGCTTCAGGGAGACAGTGAAGGACGCCCTGGTTGTTGGATGATAAATAGGACTTGCACAGGTAAAGAGAAACTGGAAGACCGATGTGGAAGTGCGTGGCAGTTGGATGGCTGGGAGCGTACTGGTTTTCAGGGTGGAATTTCAGATACTTATTTTGAGCATCACTGAACGTGAGTCTTCAGCCAGTCCCCCCACCTCAGACTTTGTTCAGCAGCGAATGAGTTTTCTGTTGCTGCTGTAGCAAACTGCTGGGCAGGGCAGTGCCTTCTGTGAAAGGTGGATTTTGATTGTGAATACCTGGTTTGAGAATTGAAGTATGTGTTCATCCCTAACTTTGATATTGCTGGGTTTTTATATCGAAAAGAAACAGTTGATTTTGGAGGCAGAACTTCATTCAGGCAAACCTTAAGCTTTGTGCAGACAGATGTGATCCGTAAGTCACCTTAGGAACAAGTTGCTGTGCAGGCACCTCGATGAGAGGGTGGTGCAGTCCCTGAGACAGGCGGGCACTGCACGAGCCGGGCCCTTGGCTAGGGATGCTTGCCTCTCCTGGTTGAGCACTGTCCCGTGGTTCCTGTGTCAGCAGATCAAGGTCACCCGGCAGCGTGCAGCTAGCAGAGGCCACCTTCTCTCCAGCCCACGTGGCCTTACTGTTCGCTCAGCTCCGGGAGGTGTGGCTGCTGAGAGAGGCTGCAGCCCAGCTCCGCACAGGAGGTCTGAGGGAGGGAAGCCTCGAGGTAGCTGCTGTTGAGACTCCCAGCTCCGCCTGCTGCCGCTGTAATCTGTAGTCGTGGTGTTTTTCGTTTTTTCTTTTTTCCCCAGATGTCCCCAATGGAACCATAACTTTTTTGCCTCTGGAAGAAGATGAGGAAGAGAATTTGAAAGTTAAAATGAGCAATGTGTATCAAATCCAGCTGAGTGGCAGCCAAGCAGAATGGTAAGGCCTGAGGCAGGGTGCTGGCTCCCTGCCGTGTAGCCTTGATCCACTGATTAGCAGGAGTGGGTCCTCGTTGGTGTCTCTGTGCTGGCTGTGCTTGGTGCTGGCCTTGGGTGTATAGGCTGCAGCCTAGCTGGCATCCTGAGTCTGCATTCCACATGGCCTTGGGATGGGACCCAGCTGTCCTTCACCGGCCGCTGCTCACAGTTAGCCACCCTGACTGACTGTGAACTAAACCCTCGAGGCCGTAAGCCAGAACCAACCTTTCCTCCTTGAGACTGATGTCATGAGGACAGCAAAGACATCAATGCCCATGGAGGAGCGGTCCGAGCAGCACCTCAGGCCCGCGTGGCGTTGGGGCTTGCCCAGAGAGTGTGGCGTTTGGTTTATTTCTGCTGGTGCTTTTAAAGTTAGTCAGTGGAAGGGTGAATCCACCCCTTGCTCCCCTACTGATGCTCTCAGTGCCGTGACTGGTTGTTCCCTTCTGGGCCGGTCTTGGGTGTCATGACCTTGGCTGCATAGAGAGCAGAAGGGTGAAGCAGCAGACGGCTTTGGACTTGGACATCCTGGGTGTCTCCACTAGCAGTGTGGTCTTGGTCCGTCACTGCCTCTGAGGCCTCTGGTCTTCCCACCTTTATGTAAAGGAGGTTCAGTAATGGTAGCCTCTGAGGAGGAGGCCGGGCTGGCCTTCTAGAGTGCATAGTCCCCAAGATCTGTGCCCCTCAGGACAAATAAGCATTGCTCTACGTTGCCAGGAGGACCTGCCCGAGGTCCCTAGTGCGTTCACCTGCACCCATCCCTGGCTGCGTGCTTGGGCCTAAGCTGTCGGTAAGCTCCAGGGAGAGGCCTGCTTGAGTGTGGTGAGGTACCCAGGGTGCCTGGCCCTGTGGATGCCCCCAGCAAGTTTGCCTTGTGGGCTCACACTCACTGTTCTTTTACAAACCACGAGGGGCTTGGCTGCTGCCTGTCCTGTGTTGGCGTTCCCAGTATGACCCCGTTGGGCAGTTGTCCCTGCATCCACTGAGGCATGGGTCATACCTGGAGGCCAGCTGTCCTGCAGTCCCGTGGAGCACAGGTGCAGGGCGCCAGATGGCTCCTTTTCAGTCAGGCTTGTGTGCTGAGCCTGTGGCAGGTGCTGGTGTGCAGCGTGAGCAGGTGTTTAGGGGAGACAGAACGAGGTGCTCTGGCCCCAGCCCATGCTGGTGAGGAAACCCAAATAAACATGGCTCTGATCCAAGGACTGGGGTAAAAACGGCAGTGATTTGTCTGATGACTGTCAGGCGGGTAGGGTAGGCAGCAGCAGGGGAACCCTGAGTGGATGGGGAGCAGGCCTGTGGGTCTCTGGGGACAAGGGGAAAGGGCAGCAAGGCCAGGGGAGGAGAGAGCCAGCTCTGTCCACACAGCCTGCCAGCCCCCTGGAGGCCTGCTGATGTGCCTTGGAGTGACTGCTGGGACTGGATTGTATCGCTCTGGTCTGCTCTGTTGGCAGAAAGCAAGTCCCAGCTCTCATCAGGTTAGCCAGCCCCAGCCAGTCACAGCCCCTCTTCCCGAACAGCCTTGTCCTTGGGACCCACCTTGAATGTTGCCTTCTTGTAGCCTTTTTTCTTGGGCTCACAAGCTTGATGCCCTCTCACCATGCTGCCCAGCTGCAGACCTAGTGGAAGGTGCTATTGGGGGGGGGGGCGCCACCCTCTGCACATGCTCAGGGGTTCTGGCCCTGCCAGGAAGGCAGTGGAGCAGTCGGGGTGGGAAGCCGTGCTTCCCGACTCTGGAGAGGGCTTCGTCCATGAGCGGGTGCTCTTCTCTGTAATTGTGCCTGGTGGCTTTAGGGGTTTTGGTAATGTATTTTATAGTAAATGGCTTCAGCGTTCTTCTTTTGGATAAACAGACAAGTAACTTAAAGTTAAAACTCCAAACCAGCCTGCTTATTCATATTTCTCTTACTTTTAAAGGTTTATATCTGTTTTGATTTTCTGTCCAGAGAAGTGGCACGTGGATGGAGTCGTCTACCCCAGAGTCACCTGGCTGGGGGAGGTGCTGCTGGGCAGGCTGGCCCGGTGGTGCGTGGCGCCCGGGAAGAGCGGGTTCCGGAGTACCCTCTCGCTCGTCTCCATCGCAAGGTACAGCGTGCTGTATCAGGAGCTCAAGGAGAAGTACAGAGGCATGGTGAAGGTGAGGCGAAGGGCCGCCGTCCTGCAGGGTCCTGCCCGTGGGCGGGGCCTGGGCCGTCCTGCAGGTGGGCGGGGCCTGGGCCACTGGCACGCCCAGGCCCGCCCTCGCCGTGGCCCTGGACTCACTGCGGTTGACCATCTTGTGTGCCAGATGTTTCCACTAAGTACCTTCTGGTTCCCCTCGATTGGAATTTTTCTCAGATGGTTTAGAAATCGCGCGTCTGCTTGAAGGACGCGGGGAACGCGGGCCCGACGTGCCTGCGCAGCAGTAGCCGCCACAGGCTGACCTGTAGCAGTCTCGGGGTTGCAGCAGCAGGGCCTCGGACAGATGCGGCCTGGAGGGCACGGGTTTTTGTTTTTTTTTTTAGACAGGATATCGCTGTGCAGTTTGGGCTGGCCACGTGCTTGCTTTGTAGCCCCCAGGCTGGTCTGAAACGTGCAGCGATCCTCTTGTCTCAACCTCCCAAGTGCTGGTGGATTTCTTCTTTTTTGTTTTTTCAGTAAATCAAAGGGAAAATTTTAATATAAAAGTAATTGAATATTACATTAGTTGTTATATTTTATTATGAACTTAAAGATTTGAAAGAAAACATAAGAAAGGCTAAAGTACAAAAGAACATACTATACTTCCAAAAGGAAACAACTTTCGCAATGACCTGGTCTTTAGTGGGGCTGCCTGCCGCTGGTGCTACTCTCCCAGCCTGTGCTGCAGTGGTCCCCACAGTCCTGCATGCTGCTCAGCCCTTTCAAGCTGCAGACATTTTAGGGCTTTTCCTGTGGCTCCCAGCGCCATTGTCGTTTGCGTTATGTCATGCGCGCCGCAGGAAACGAGTCTCAGCCTTCTGCACTGGCTCTGGCTTCGCCCTTCTGCCAGGTGCCCACTCCGCACACTCGAGGTTCTAGCAGCAAGGCTGCGCCCTTGCCCAGCTGATGTGCCTGTGAGCACCTTGACCATCCTCTTAGGCCTGGGCTTCATGCCGGCATCGCAGAGTACTGACACGCCCTGTTACACACATGGCGTGGGCTTTTTCTGTGTCTTTATATCTTACCATGTGAAATCAATTGTAGGCTTGCACTTTTGGAAGGAGCTTGCAGTTTTTATTTTGTCGTGTGTTCGCTTCAGTTTTAGTTACGCTTTGGGGTGCTTAAGCCTTGTGAAGTAGTGGGAAACAGTAACTGTGTACGTTTGCTCTCAAAAACCTTTCAGGTGTGGCCTGAGGTAACTGATCCTGAGAAGTTTGTGTATGAAGACGTGGCTATCGCTACGTACCTGCTGGTAAGAACGTATGTAGTGTTCACACTTATGTGGGGTGCATGAAGGTTGCTGCTGGTGGGGGCCACTCGTAGTGAAGGACATTCCCCAACTCTTGTGTGCCTGTCACCGTCCACTTGCCCGAGTCGGCTAGAGTGTGCTGGTTTCACTTTGCCACGTGTCCACATGTCCTTGCAACTCAGATTTGAGTTGTGCAGCTGCTCTGTAAGGATGCAGGCTGGACCGTGCTTCACAGCGCTTGGGGGGAGCAGAGGAGTGTGCCTCAGTCTCTGTCCCAGGCCCGCCCTCGCTGTGGCCTTGAACTCAGGGCCATCGACTGTCTTGTGTGCTAGATGTTTGGACTACATAATTTCTGGTTTCCCTTCAATTGGAATTTTTCTCAGATGGTTTAGAAATTGCATCTTTGCTTGAAGGATACAGAGAAAGCATGAAGAAATTATCCTGTCCATAAAGCCATGCCCCCAGATTGCCACTTGAGTGGCCTCTTTTTCTCTTTTGTTGGGGTTGGAGTAGGGTGGAGTGGGGTAGAGTGGGGTGGAGTGGAGAGAAGGTGCGGGGCGGGGCTCGGAATGGCTGGGTGTGTGTTGATACTCGGCTGCACTGGGCCCTGAATGTGGACTCTGATGAACAGAGTACCTTCAGCACCCTGGTGGCTGGGCCCAGCGTCCCCTCAGTGGAGGCCAGCTCTGCCTGAGTCACCTGCCGAGGTCCGAGGCCTCCCCTGGAGTGCCGATTGTTGGCCCAGTGGGGTTCGTGTCTGGATCTCCCCGGAGCAGGGTGAGTTAGCAGCTGGCTCTGCTGTGCCTTTGCCTTGCCTCAGATCCTGTGGGAAGAGGAGCGAGCCGAGAGGGGCGTGAGCGCCAGGCAGTCCTTTGTGGACTTGGGGTGCGGGAATGGCCTCCTGGTCCACATCCTGTGCAGTGAAGGGGTGAGTGGCCTCTGAGGTCTTTTCAGAGGGTCGGGACTCAGCTGGCCAGGCAGCGGGGACAGCGTGCGCCACTGTGGGCTTTGTGATCATGTGGGTGATGTAGTGCTGATGCTGAGAGCCAGTTGCCTGTGGGGCGCTGGGATCTGGGGCGAGGGCACGGCTGGAGACCCCTCCTTCCTCTGTGGAGAGACGTGGGCAGGGCAGCTGTGCCCAGAACTGACCCAGACCAGGAGCGGGGAGCTGCCTCGGGTTCTCGTGGGGTCCCTGGGCGTGGCCTGCACCAAGGCCGCCGTGGTCCCTTGGAGACTCGAAGTAGCTGCCGGCAGGGCCTGAGTGTTGAGGCAGAGCTGCCACCCCCACACCCCTGCCCATGTGGGGTCTTCCGCGGCCCTTGCTGGAGGCAGAGTTTTCCTCGCTCCTGCGGCCCCGTAGTGATAATGTTGAGTGCATTGCGTCTCGGTCTCTAGGCTAAGACCAAGCGTGGAACTTAACGTGTGCTCTCGTGAACTACTGTTTCAGCATCCGGGCAGAGGGATCGACGTCCGAAGAAGGGGAATCTGGGACGTGTATGGACCCGACACTCACCTGGAGGTACTGGCGTTGCCCGAGTGTGCACCGGTGGGATGCCTGTGTCTGTAGTCCGTGTGACTCGGGTGCGCATCACCCCAGTGTGAGTCCCTGAGGTTAGGGACCCTGCAGGGAGCGGTGGGTGCGGCTGCTGACCCTCGAGGCGCCTTTGCGGGAGGGCAGGGCTGGCCTGCTGTTCTGGTGGGCTGAGTGGTGGCTGCTCTTCTCCTTCCTGCGTGCACACCACTCACGCTGGTGGGAAGTAGAAAGAAGCACTGGGGCTTTATAGCTTCTGTTGCCTCACATTTTATTTTTTGGTGCTGTTTTTGGAGATAAAACTTCTCACTTTGTACTTCAGACTGGCCTTGAACTCACGTGGGGCCCAGGCTGGCCTCGGCCTCACAGTGGCCCTCCTGTCCCAGCCTCCCGAGCGCTGGGATTACAGGCGTGCCCTACTCCTGGCTGCCTTACTTTTTAAGCTGAGAATAATATTGCAAAAGAAGAAAAGGATCAGAGCAAGGGAAGCTTCTGGCGTCTGTTTGCTTTATTCATTCTTTATGCTTTGTTGTTTTGTGATTTGTAACTCCTTCTGCATTCCCGCGTCACAGTGAATTCACCCTGAATTCAGATTTGAAGGAGGTGGTAGACTAACTGGCAGGTGCGCCGGGTGGCCCTGCAGAGACCTGCGTGGCGTATAGATTCTTTTTTTTTTTTTAATTTTTTGCTTTGCATGTACAGATTTTTTAAAATATTTATTTGTTTGTTTGTTTATTTATTTATTGTGTGTGTGTGTGGCCAGCTCAGCCCACCAGGGGGGCGGGGCTGGCTGGCATGTGGTGCTG
>NDGN011550453.1:0-13256 GCA_002564285.1 Tympanoctomys barrerae | reverse complement strand
GAATAAGTGCTTCCCTGGCAAGCGCAAGGGCCTGAGTTCAATCCCCGGTTCCGCCAAAAAGAAGAAAAAAGGGAGACGAGCACTTAAAGGGCCTTAAGGTTCTCCAGGAGTGGCCCCACACCATGGCCAGTGGCTTGTGTGACCACTCTTGGTGACCCAGGGGTGAAGCAGGTCCAGGGCGGTGGTGCCACAGATGGCCTGCCCGGAGGCTCATGAACTCGTCTCGCTTTGTGCTGCTCTCTAAGGAAGTCGCCATCACCCCAAGCGACCAGACCCTCTTCCCTGATGCAGACTGGCTGCTGGGTAACCATTCAGATGAGCTCACGCCCTGGGTCCCTGTCATCGCGGCCAGGTGAGGAGGAGAGGAGACGCCTGGGAAGTGGGGGGTCTTGGCTTTACCCGGGCTGTCCAGCGTGGGGCCACCCTGGAGGTGGGGCGAGTTCAGTGCGCTTCATTGGATGCAAGGGTTAAGTTTAAAGGAAATGTCACTTGTTCTATTTTTAAAGTATGGTCGGCCCTTGCTGTGGCCACCTGAGTTTCTGTTTCATAACTAGATTTCAGGCTACTTCATAAAACACAAACCACAGCTTACAAGAACAGCTGGTGGGAGTTTACCTTTTGTAAGTAAGCGGGTTTCGGTTACTGAGAGGCCACACCGCGCTGCATCACTCTCGCGGTTCGGCTGGGAAAGCTGAGGTGCGTTTGCCATCTAATGAACGGAGCAGACGTGCTTACGTTGCCCAGCACCCTTGCCACACAGCCTCATGCTGCCCCAGCAGCCCGCTCACGCCTGCGTGCGCTGGTCCTCTCCCAGGTCTTCCTACCGCTGCCGGTTCTTTGTGCTGCCCTGCTGCTTCTTTGACTTTGTCGGCAAGTACCGCCGCAGGCAGAGCCAGAAGACGCAGTACCGTGAGTACCTGGACTTCATCTGGGAGGTGGGCCAGGCCTGCGGCTTCCACGTGGAGGAGGACTGCCTTCGCATCCCGTCCACCAAGCGGGTACGGCGCTGTGCAGGGTGTCTGCTTAGGGCCAGGCACAGAACTGCTTTTGATTCTGTGCTGCCGCTCCCTTCCCCGTCATTGGGCGGGTTGCCAGTGGCTGGATCTCTGAGCCCCAGTGTTCTCACATCTGGATGACAGAGCGGGTGTGAGCATGGCGTACTTGGCAATGCCTGCTGGGGCTGAAGTCACGCACCAGCTGCTGCTCTGCTCCCGACGCAGACAAGCTGATGTCAGATAGAGTGGGTGGCAGCGGGGTCGGAGAGTGGCTCTGATACAGACCGGCTTTCTTCGATCAGTCACTCCCTAGCTCTGTGGCTCATGCCCAGATGGAGTGCAGAAGGTGGCCCTGGCAGCCCTTGGGGACAGAGGAGAGTGGTTCCCACGCGGCCACCTTTCTGTACCAGGCATCCTGCAGGTGCCTGGAACCCTCGCCGCAGCAGGTTGCAACAGCCCATCCTCTCACAGCCCCTGCTGGCCCCTCTAGAGTCCTCTGTGGTGGTGTACTGCCCCAGAGCAGTAAGAGTGGACACCAGGGACCTGGTCAGCATGCAGCCACTGAGCGTGGGGATGTGAACCCCAGCTGGACACCCTCCTGTGAGAACTGCGAAGGTCTTTGTGCTGACGTTGGCTGTTCACTTTGCTGCTGGTTCTTGTAGGGCAGCAGGTGCGGCTCGGCAGTAGAGACTGGCTCGCCTCGTGGGCAGGCCCTGGCTCCGTGCCTTTGGTTTTTTGGTAAAGGATGTTGCTGTAACTTGTATGTAATCTGTCCTGTAGGACAGAACTCCGTGGAGAACGCTGGCTTAGCGTGTGAATCTGCTGAGACACTTGCTCTTGCAAATGCAGGTCTGCCTCATTGGGAAGCGCAGGACGTACCCACCTGCTGCAGAAATCAGCATGGATGAGCAGCGCACGCGGTACATGCGTAGCAGGCGGGGCCGGCCTGGCAGCGACCCCTGCTGTCCTGCACCCCGGGCTGCTGCCTGCAGTGCCAGTCGCCTGGATGGCAGCGGAGCCTCAGACACGGGGGCTCAGTGTAACCTCGAGGTCCCCATTCCTCAGCGCGGGGCGCAGGTGCAGGCCGGGGGACTCTGGATGCTGGAATTCCACCCTCGAGACAAGGTGGAGCACGTGAGGAACTGTGCCACCCTCCCTCGAGAGTTTACCGACCAAGTGGTTTTGCGAGTGGCAAATTTATTGTTAGACGGAAAGAAGTCAAGCACAGGAAGCCCTGAGCAGGGGACCTGGAAGACCTGGAACAGAGGAGGTAGGCCACCCAGCCAGGGCTGCGCCTGTGTCACCAGCAGGCCTCTGTGGGCCCTTTGCTGTGCGGGAGCCTGGAGATGGCGTAGGGCCATGCTGCCTGGGGAGCAGGCTGGGGCGGGCTCCTGGGCCAGGGCTGCTCATTTTCAGCGTGTAGCAGTTATGAGGCCAGAACACGTGCTCCTCAGTGCGGGAAAGTGCCCTTTCCCCTGGAGTACGTGGCTGGAATTTGGAAATCATATATCTCGATATCCGTGAGATACCCAAAATGCAAGGATTTGTTTTGATAAAAGGGAACAGTTGCATCTGATTGTTCTCATGGACATCTAGTGCCATTCAAGCTGTTACACTTGCTAAAAAGTTGATTGCAGTGCTGGGAAGCCTTCAGGCCTACCCAGGAGCAGGGCCTTTTCTGGGAGAGATGCTGGAGTTGTGAGTTTGGCCGCCAGGGGGCAGTGTGGGGCCGTCCGCAGAGCCAAGCCTCCCAGGCCTGTCCTGCAGCTGGGGACAGGAGGGCCACAAGGAGTGTAAGCGGGCAGCTCAGAGCTGTGCTGGTGGTCCTCCGCCCCAATCTGGCTCATGGTCCTCATCTGTGACTTCAGGGCCCAGCTCCCCTTCCTCTCGCCCTGTCTCATCTCAGGCCGTAAGGACAGAACCACAGAGCATGTTTCCCTCCAGAAGTAATCCAGCCCAGGGTGGCCCTCGCCCAGGCTGAAGGCTGGGCAGTGTGAGTGCAGACTGGGCCCCGCTGGGCCAAATCCCGACAGAGGAGAGGAGGCTCCTGGCGCACTTGACCTTCCTGTCCCAAGTGGTGATGTGGGGGGCGGGGGAGATGAGGCCCCTGCTGGGGACAGGAAGGCCGTGCTGGAGCAGCCAGAGAGAGGTGGCTCTGAGAGGCGGCCTTGTCCTGTCCTGCCTGTGCCCGGGTGAGCCTGCAGGGATGCAGGGCCCTCAGAGGCCTATGGCCCTTGGGCTTCGCCACCCACCCTCCTGCCCTGGGGCACAGGACTCTGCCTCTGAGATCTGTGGCCTGGGTGTCACCCTGTGCAGGATGCTGCTGAGAGACAGCGGGAGGGGGTTGCTGCCTCAAGAGGCAGGTTGTGCTGGCCTCCTGGTTTGCCAGGGGCTGGTGTGATAGAGCAGGCTCCTACGACAGTACTTGGTCTCATCTTTACGCCCCCATCTGCTTCCAGAACAGCCCAGAGGCAGTGGCCAGGTAGCCTGGAGGGTGGGCTGGGCTTTGGTGGGGTTTTACTTATTTGGTACTGGGAATTGAACTCAGGACCTTGTGCTTGCTAGGCAAGCACTTGTGCCACTGAGCTGTATCCCTGGCCCTTGGAAGCATTTTAGTGGGGAGGACAGGAGCAGCTGCCCTCAGGCCTGGATTGGGCAGACGCTCAGATCTGCAGGCCGTGTGGACAGAGGAGGCTGCTGGGCTATGGTCCACGCCTAACCTGGGGCGCAGCTGAGGTGCGAGGTGCTCTGCCTGCAGGCAGGAGGCTCTTAGCAGATGTGCTCAGGAAGACCACCCGTTTCACGTTTAAGTCAAGATTTTAGTACCAAACTGACCCCACTGCTGCCAGGCTTTCTGATTAGGGTTCTCGATAGGAACACGTGTTTTTTTTTTTCTTTCGTTTCTGTTCGAGGAAGGAAAGGTTTATTTAGCTCACAGTTTGTGAAAGTTTCCATCCGTACTCAGCTGGCTCCAAGGCAGGGTGGCACAGGGCAGAAGACAGCAGTTGATGGTGACAGAAGACAGCGAAGAACAAAGGGAGGAGGACACAGGTTCTGTAAGCAGAAGTGCCCGGTGGTGGAGACTCCCTGGGCAGCTGCAGCCCTGTCACGCCTCACACCCAGCCCTCTGCCTGCCGCCCTGGCTGCACAGTGGTTGGAGCTGCGCTGCTCCTGAGCTCAGGTGATGCTGCCGTCCCCCAGGGTGAGCTGCGGCTCCGTTAAGCTGCCAGAGCCACTAGCGAGCACGCAAGGGACTGAAGTGCCGGGTGGGCTGGGCTTGAGGGCCTCGGAGGGGCTGCCAACTCAGGGTCTGTAACCCTCCCACAGAGAGCCTGCCCTTGGCAGAAGTGGCCCGGCGGCTGGGCAGGGAGACCTTGCAGAGGCTGAAGCACGAGTGTGGAGGCCTGCAGACGCTGCTGCGCAACAACCACCAGGCATTTGAAGGTGTGAAGCGGCCCGCGGTCCCTGTGCCAGCTCTGGGCCCCTTCCTCTTGACTCAGGGCTTCGTGTGAGCCCTTCAGGAGAAACTAGAGACCCAGGCACCCCAGCCCGTCCCTTGGGGGCCTTGGCCACCCTGCCCTCCTGCTCTGTCAGCCTGGGTCCGGCCCATGCGGGCTCCAGTCTGGGCCACCGGAGTGCGTCCACTGACACCTCCCCTCCCCCCCCCCAGGGAGCAGGGTAGGAGGCCTCGTCCCCTGTCACCTGAGAACCTGCCTGCGTGGGCCCTCCCCTTGGCTTGGCCACCTGCACAGGAGGCTGCCGAGCCACAGTCAGTGTGGAGTCTGACGCCAGGGAAACTGCACCTCAGTGAGGCTCGACTCTGGCCACACCTGTGTCTGAGGGTCAGGGCTGCTGCCCAGAGCGAGGAGCTGTCCCAGGCCGTCACAGTGTCCCTCCATCCCCCGGAGCTCTGAGGCGCTTCCAGGTGGCAGCAAGGCGGGAAGAGCCGGAGCTCGCCTTGTTGCCCTGGTGTGCTGTGCTTGCTCCCAGGAGCTCTTCTCCCTTCCTTACCGAGGGCTGGCGCACAAGCCCCCGGCTCTCCTGGCCCTCGTGGAGCACATAGGCACGCTCTGCTCTGCCGCCGCGTGCTGTGCTTGCTTCCAGGAGCTCTTCCCCCTTCCTTACCGAGGGCTGGCGCACAAGCCCCCGGCTCCCTGGCCCTCGTGGAGCGCATAGGCACGCTCTACTCTGTCGCCACGTGCAGGGAGGCGCAGCATGGCTCAGCCAGCGCTCGCTCAGGAAGCCTCGGCTTGGGCGGAGCTGCTCGGGCTCAGGCTGCACACAAGAGGGGCTGCACCTGCAGGAGGACCAGGGCCGGGCGGGGCCGGGGTGCCACTGCCGTGGCTAGGAGGGTGGCACCACTTGCTGGGCTGGGGCCAGAGCCCAAGTGAGAGAGACGGGTGGCTCAGAGGACCTGCGCAGGCTGGCCCCGGGTCCTGTGCCCCGTATGTGGGTGGCCCTGCGTGGGCTGCAGGCCCTGCTTCTGTGACGCATGCCTCTGCTGACGGGGCACCGAGCCCCGCCCACCCCCAGCCTGGGTGCAGGGTGCTGGGGACGTGGGTTCCCACTGCCTCTGTGCTGTGGCCAGGTGGCTGGCCAGGTGTCCTGGGGAGTGAGGGACGCAGGCCGGGCTGGGAGCAGGCAGGTGACAGGAGTGCAGCTGTGCCCCTCCTCCCACAGACCTGAGCCCGAGGCTTAGAGTGGGCCAGGCCTCTTCCCGTCTGCCCACATGTGCATGCTGCCGTGCGAGCCCAGGGCTGGGCAGGCGTGCGTACAAGTACGCAGTTAGGGTGTGCGCACATGTTCATGCACAGGAACGCGGGTGTGCGCTGCGTGTGTGTGCACAGGCACACGCATGTGACTGTGAGGCCTGAGTGAGCGTGCACAGAGGCGGGTGTGTACTCACATTCCCTTTGCGGCCTGGCTGGCCTTGTGGTGGCCTCAGCCCCATGTCCCCAGCCTTCTGGGCCACCTGTGGCCGGGCTAGAGCCCGCGTATGGCAGTGCAGGCCAAGGCCAGCCCCCAGGAAGAGATGCTGAGCTGGGCAGCCGTGCCTGGAATCCACTCCTCTTCCACAAAGCTTTAATCAATTAAAGTGTGGGCTGTGGCCCGAGGGAGCACTCTTCTTTCTCTTTTCCCAGCACATTTTTGTCTTTGATTTCACCAAGAGTGTCTTTTCTTTCCTTTATAAATGCGCATGTGTGCAGTTGCTTTCCTGTGCGGCGCACGCAGGGGGCAGAAGTATTCTTGGAGCCGCTTCTGAGTGGGAGGCTGGGGCCTGGGCGCCAAGTAAACGCTCCTTCCAGTCATGCAGAAAGTATGCTCGGGCTGGGTCTTATCTCTGGCCGAGGCCTGGTTTTATTTTTTAAACTAGTGTGGCGTGGCTGTTCCCGAGGAACGTTGCCGAGGGTGAGGAAGGAAGAGCACTCCCTGACTGGTCAGCCAGTGCTGGGCGCTTCTGCGCCCAGTCTGAGTGAGGATCCAGGGTGTGAAGCCCGCAAGGGCAGGGCCTGCCTGGGCGCTGCCCGGGTGCTGGCATCTTCCTGTTTCCTGGCTCAGCAGGGAGAGATGTGGGCCTGAGGTCTCCGTGAGTCCTGAGCGAGGGACAGCCCAGGCTATGTCTCCCACAGGCCTGATGCTCCTAAGGGTATGGGGGTGCTGCCCCGTGTGGCGGGGGTGATGGCCCGGGCGCAACACGCCATGTTTCAGTGCCAACAGATCAGGAGCACTGTAGCACTCCCACAGGTCCACGACTGGTACCTGTTACCTCTGCCCAGGATGATGGGTGCTCAGAGGGGCTGGCACCGAGCCACCTTGCACTGTGGGGTGGTGATGGCCAGCCATCCTACCTGGGCCCCTGGCTGCTTCCCTCTGAGGGTCCGTCTCCCCTCGCTGTCTGTCAAGCACGATGCCAGGCTTACTCTGGCTCCTTTTCCCTGGAGTCTGCAGGCCACCGCAGGGTCTCGGCATGGAATCTGGGTCCCAGGTCTGCGGCTGGGGCCAGCTGCCAGCTGTTCTGTGGAGAGGCCACGCTGGCCCTGCCCATGTGGGTCTGGGGGGTCTGAGGCTCCCCAGGAACACAAGTCGCGTTCTGGGCTCTGATAACGGCCGTCCAGCTGGGTGCCGCCACGGGCACATCCAGCAGTGACCTGAAGCTGCCGACCAGGGTCAGGCTAGGGAAGACAAGCTCTGGTTTGCAGGGAGGCACCTCAGGCCTCCGGCCTGTCCCTAGGCTCCTAGAGGCGGCCCTCCCTGGCTCCGTCCTTCACTCAGTGGATAAAGATAGAAGCTGATTAGTAGCTGTTTCCCACAAGGGACAGAGACAGTGAGGCCTCGTCCCTGCACCTACCTGTGGGGGCTGTGTGGCTGCCAGGAAGGTTCCCTTGCATCACACCTTTCCCATGGCACTATAGGCTTCATGGGCTTCGCAACATGAAAGGCTAGAGGGAGGCCCAGTGCCCTTGGCCTGACACGGGTCCTGGTGGCCCGGAGCTGCCTGCCCGCCCCCTGGGCCCGGCTTCGCAGTCAGCTGGCCCTTGGTTCCCTGAGCTGTTGCTCTGTAACTTCCCACCTGTGTGCCTGTGGGCTGGTGTCTCCCATGAGGCTCCGCAGGCCCCTCTTGCCTTCTGTCACTGTCGCTGCTGTGGGTACCCAGAGGGTCGTCTGGTGGTAGATCTGTGAGCCAGTGTACCATATGCTGAGGGTCCCTGCATGCCCCCTCCCTGTTCCCCTTCAATGCTGAGTGGTCCAGACTAGCGCCTGGCCCAGGTGTCCCTGTACAGGCTTTGTCCCAGGTCCCTGGTCAGGGACCACGGCCTGCAAACATGATAGCCCCAGGTCTGCTGGTTCACCTGGAGGGTCAGGGCTGCGACAACCAGCCTGTGCCCCACTCTTGTATTGGCTGGCTCCAGGCAGGGTCTCCTGGGCCTGCCAGAGGGACTCTTTCCTCCCCTTCTGCGGGTGCCTGCTCCCCCAGCCTGCCTGGCCCCTTCTGCTGGTCCCAACCTGAAGTACTTTTGTGGGCCCAGCCTAGGCCCTGGCCTACTGGTGGCATGGATGTTTGGGGTGATAACTGGGCCTGTCTTCTTTGTTCCACACCTCAGTTCTGGATGGCCAAGTTCATATCCGCGACTGGCGGCGGCAGCTGCAGAGGGAGAAGCACTCAGAGGCCAAGCGGGGACCGAGCTCGGAGGCCTTCAAGACCCGCGCCTGCTGGTTCTTCACGCACCACCCAGACGGCTGCGCTCTGCCCTCCGCCAGCTGCCCATTTGCCCATGGGCCCCAGGAGCTGCGACCACCCCAGCCCCCCAGGAAGAAGAGGCAGTCCCCATGAGCCGCCCTTCACTCCCCAGCTTGCTGACCTCACCCACGCAGGCATCCAAGGCTCGGGACTCCCCCTTCTCAGCGTGCTCACCTCTGGATGTTGGGCGGTGAGGGCTCAGCCCGCTTCCTGAAGGGCCCTGGAGCAGAGTGCACTCGGGTGTGAGTGCCGTCAGCCTCCCGGGCCCTGCGCAAGTGACCATGGAAGCTTTCTACTGCAGTTGGCCCTGAGCGCCACAGGGCAGGACAGCGACGCAGTGCCTCCTGGGGCTCTGTGGAGTGGTGTGGTGGGAAGTGAACTGATCTGCCTCCTGTGGGTACATCACGGGCCTATTGGTGTGACCGTCTGTTTACTCCTGGGAAGAAGGCCTGTGCATTTCCACTTAAAGTCATTTCCACAGTTTTGCCCAAGAGCTCACACTCATTCCACACCGTCCGCTGGCTCTGTGCTGGGCCTCCCTAAGGCCGCATCTGTCCCTCACGAGGGCAGACTCCATGTCAGTGGGCTGAGGAGAATTTGCTTGCTGGAGGTGCTGTGGGCTCCTAGGAGTGCTGCCCCAGCAGGATGGCTCAGGCCAGCACAGAGGGTGTGAGTGCAGGGGGACACAGCTGGAAAACCACCCAGGGAGCCTCTCCTGCCTGGCCACTGCTGTGTCCCGGGCACACCTGGTACTTGGTGGGCCTCGGTTAAGCCAGGACAGCTGGGGAGCTGTGGCAGAAAAATGGAGTGGACCTGTTATCTATGATGTTGCCCCTGTTCCAGGGGAGGGCCTCTCCACAGGGGAGCTGTGGTCCTGCAGCCAGACACCTCTGGATGGTGCCTTTAAACAGCCCCCGTGGAGGAGGGGTAAGCCCCGAGAGGCTCTGGAGCGACAGAGGAGAGCCCTAGGGAGTACTGGGGAGCTAAGACCGGAAACCCTGCCTGATGCACATCCCCCCCCCCAGCACTATAGCTGTAGGCTGCCAGCTTCCCCTGGCACACCAGTGTGGGAGATAACAGGGATGGGGTGTGCTCTCGCCTGGCATGCTGGAGGCCTGGGCTTCCTCTCCGGCACCACACATGACACTCACCAGGCTGCCCCTTACCAGTGAGGAACGTTCTGTCTTCCTGAGGCTGCAGATGCCCACGCCCCTCCGATGGGTGGGTTACCCATGCAGCACTGTGCCTAGCTGGCTCCCTGGCCCTGTTCCGGAGCTGCTCCCTGGAGTACTGCACCTGCAGCCACCCCTCTGCCCCTGCTTCCTGGCACCTCAGCTTTGGCCACTGCCCTGATGTCATGCTGCTGAGCTGGTGCAGAGCAGAGACAGCGTTCAGGCGCGTGGGGGGCTGCACGCCACGGGACTGTGGAAGCCACAGGTAGGTTGTGTGCCTTGGGCCTTCTGCTGGCACGAGCTCCACCGTCACCTGCTTACACAGGTTACTGAAGTGGATTACTGATTTTTTACTGAAGTGGATTCGTTCTGGAAGCACAGTGCACCGGGAGCCAGCACACCTAATGCTGCCCCCTGCCTGCACCCAGCCAGCCACGTCGTGTCTGCGAGGAGCTGATCGCACCTGTCCGCGCGGACCCCGGCTTGGCGTGGTCATGTGTGCAGCTCAGAAGCCAGGCTGCGCTGAGCGAGGCTCCAAGTCTTCCCTTCGAAGGGTGGTGACCTAGTCCTGTGCCTGGGCCTCTGGGCCAGGCGCAGCACTGGGAATATAGAGGAGCCTCGCAGAGGAAGCCCAAGTCCTCTGCTGGCTGCCTGTCGAGGCTTGGCTTTCTGGCTCTGCCCATGCCTGTCCTCCAGGCCCCTGGTGGCACGCTCCAGAGAGGCCTTACTGAGCACCCGTGTCTACCCAGGAGCTGAGCGTGGGAGATGCAGGGCCAGCTGGCGGGTACCTGGGGTGAAGTTCTGGAGTCAGGAGCCAAGGCATGTTTTGTCCTTCCTGCTGGGTGACCTTGGCCAGGCCAGAAGGCCTCAGGCCTCACTGTTCTTGCTGAGGACAGGACGGCCCCAAAGGCTGTGCAGAGGGAGTGGCCCCAGGCCCAGCTCCTGCCCTGCATACATCAGGATTTCAGAGCAGCTGGGGGAGTTGCCCACACTGCAGGGAGGGCCAGTTCCCCCCGGGGCTGGAGGCTGCAGAGCGCCTGGCCTGACTCGGGTAGGTGACAAGTCAGAGGTGAGGGTCACCGTCCAAGGCACACTGACCTGCAGCACCTGGCTGGAGCACAGGAAGGGTCAGGGAAGGTGTTCCTGGCTCCTGTGGTTCCTCTGAGGCCTGGTGATGTCTCAGGTGGTGTTTGGGCCTCCCGACACCCGCAAGCACGGGTGTCAAGCTCCCTTGGGCTGCCACTGGTGACACCACCAGGGCTGGGTGTAGATAGTTGCTGAAGCAGAGGCGTCTTGCCTGGCCCCTACTTCCTGGTGTTTCCCATTCTTCAGGGGCCTGGCAGGGCCTGCAGGTGGCTAAGAGGAAAGCCTCTGCCCACACTCAGAGGCACCCGGCCTCAGCCAGGGCCCGGCGCCACCTCCACACCCGCGTGACCTAATTTAGCCCTGGATTCTGGCTCTGTGGATGCTGGGGTCCCCATGTGACCCAGCAGGCCCCATCCCTCCCTGCCTCAGGCAGGGACCTTGGCCAAGTGCTACATGTGCACTTTCCCAGTGGGGCAGGACGGCGCCGGCCTGCTGGGCGGCTCTGCAGAAGCTCTTGTGCCAGCACTTGGAGCCATTTGGCGCAGGAACGAGCGGCCACGTGCCCCAGGCTCCACGGGGAGCAGCCGCTGGCTGGCTCAGGCCTGACCCCTGCCTTGAGCCCTCAGGACCCTGAGCAGTAAGTGAAGGCTGCAGGCTGCCTCAGCAGGCCGTCCGAGACAGCTGGGTGGGCAGATGCTCCTGAGCCCTGCTGAGCTGGGACGGCGTTTCCTTCCTGCTGGAATCCATGGGGTGTGAGATTGCGGAGTCGGCTGTGGCAGGCAGCACCTGACGGGTTGACAGTGCCAGCTTCCCGCCTGGCTGCGGCCTCCTGAGAGCCCTACAGAGCAGGAGTGGAACCGCGCTTTCCCAGAAGTGGGTCAACTCCAGGCAGCCAGCGGCCTGGCATGGCAGGGTAACCGTCCTCGGGCAGGCGGGCAGTGTTGCCCCTGGAGAATGAAGGGGGAGGCATTCATTTGGATGCTGGGGGGCGACTCGGGGTCCCAGGGCTGCCATGGGCCCTGCTAGGATGCTGGATCTGGAGAGTGTGGAGACCCCTCGCCAGGGGGCGCCAGCTTCAAGCAGCACAGCTCGGGGCGATGGAGGGCCCTGCCTGTGTTTCTTTCCCTTCCCCATCTCCTCACTCTCTAATGCCTGCCCAGCATGCCCCCTTCAGGTGTCAGGTGTCGCAGGAGCAAATCCATTCATCCGAGTTCGTGGGGTTCTGTGTGTCATCACGTGTGTGTGTTGAGTTCTCCAGGAGCACAGTCCTCTGCTGTCAGCACTCTTGGAGCATCCCCGAAGGAAGCTACGTGTGCGCTGGGGAGCCGCAGCAGCCTGGAGGCCGCAGGCCCTCTGGCTTCCCATGCCTCTGGCCTTGGAGTCTGTGTCCTGCAGATTCTGCACTGTCAGTCACCCCGGGGTAGGAAAGCAGGGGCAGGGAGGAGGATGCTGCAGCTCAGCCGGCTGCACCGGGTGGCGTCTGCCACAGAACTAGCCACTGCCTCTGGCCCACAGCAGGCCTCAGGGAACTTAGCCCAGCCCCTGTTCTCATGGGTGGCCAGCAGGGGCTCACACTCATTTCTGCAGGTGGCCCAGCACTTCCCTCTGGGAACTGCATGGGGTTTCAGAAGTTGATCCTGAAGGGCTTCTTTCCTTCTAGAAAAATCCAAGGGCCGGGACCTGAGATGGGACCATGGTATGTGGTTTTCAACTCTGATGAGGGTGAGAGGAGTCCAGCTCCAGGGCGTGGCACGGTTGGCTGTCTAGCTTCCTCCCCGGAGGCTGCCTGGCTTCCTGGGGCACAGAATCACCTAGAAGTGCAGCAGGCTGCCACCTCCCCCACTGCCCACACTGCCTTGGGGGCTCCCAGTCACTCCAGGTCCCAGAGCAGGTCTCCCTGCTGTGGCTATGGCGATAGCCTCAGACTTGCTGGGGACATCCAAGGGGTGACGCTGGTAGCCACCAGGTCACCTCTGAAGGCTGACCCCAGCCTGCAGGGAAGCAAGAACCTGGAGTAGGGCCCATCCTGGGTCCTTTGGGGCCCTCCCTTGAGCAGTGAGCCCAGAGGGTCACCTCTCGAAGCTCTGCTTCCTGCCACCACGGTGCCGGAGGAGAGAGTAGGTCCTCACAGGAGGGTGGGAGCCGGGGTGAGAGCTGTGAGGTGCAGACAGGAAGACTGCTCACAAGACTCCAGCGGGCCGTGCATCAAGGGCAGAGCAGTGTGGCGACTGGCTCGGCCCAAGTGACAGTTCAGCCGTGACAGCCCCTTCTCCTGGTGCTGATGGCGGGGGCAGCACCGGCCCTGGGGTAGGTGGCTCTTCTGGCCAGAGTCAATAGAGCAGCCGAGTGTCCTTAGGCTCAAGGACCCTGGGTCCCAGTTTACATGCGCCCCAAGTCACATCCAGGACGCCGAGATCTACATGTGGACAGTAAAGCGGTGACCCAGCGTGAAGCAGCAGAGTCCTCATGATGAGGGACGAGGAGTCCTCACTGGAACACGCGCCTCTAATCAGCAAGGTTGGGATTGGTGATTGGACTTGAGCAGAATTCAGATCAGCTGCCAGTGGTCCCCTGAACCGGAAGAACTGGCAAAGCAGGGAGCCAAGGTCACTGCAGTGTGGGTGCCCAGCACAGGCTAGACCAGGTGAAGAGCCCAAGTCAGTGGGGAGAAAGCAGATTGTCTCAGGTACTCTTCTCTCATTGCTGGAACAAACACCCAACACTCAAAATGAAGGAAGGAAAGGTTTATTTAGCTCACAGTTA
>NDGN011550447.1:10697-22052 GCA_002564285.1 Tympanoctomys barrerae | reverse complement strand
ACACATTAAATGAAAGATGAAATACCTGCAAAACCCAGGCCCCTTGTTTCTCGGATTAGATCCAATAGATATAAAATTGCTATCTGTCAAATTGTGGCAAAATTGTCTAAATACGGGTTCTCTTTTTCTGTTTGTGCCTCTCTGGACAGGTAGCAGCTGGCCACCTGGCACAGGCCACGGACAACTTTCTAAGCAAAACTGGAATTGGTAGCAGTCATGAGGACACTATAGCAAGAAGGCCTGTGGGAACACGCTTCCTATCTGCGAGCAGTAAGAACTTACAGGCTTCTCTGCCCTGGAATCCCCTCAGCAAATAGTGGAACAAATTATTTTTTAGCATCTCTGCTTTCTAGGTGAGAGAAATTGAAGCTCGGAGAAGCTAAGTGATTTGCTTAAGATCACACAGCACACAAGTGGCATGACCTGAGCCCACCCCTTTTGACCACAAGGCAGGAGGAAAGAGGGAAAGGCATCCCAGAGAAAGGTACACAGACTTTGTCTCTTGTACCCTGTGTGAGCGACAGCTGTCAAAAGCCAGGCAAAGAGCTCTTGCTGTCTCAACAGCTTCCTTTCAGGGGGAGCCAGAGCCTAACAAGCTGTCCACCAGCCTGGGGTAGGAGGATTTTTCTCCTCTTTGGCTCATGCAGCCGCAGGGAAGGACACCCGTGGGGCCCAGCCCCCCTGGTGCCACCCCATCCTGCCACTCGGGGGCTGGGGGCAAAGACCCCTGCCGGCAGCAGCAATCTTCTCTCTCCTGCTTTCTCTTTTCCCTGGAGCCAGGGCAGCCAGCAGAGGCTGGGGTCTGGCAGGCTGGGTGATAGCTAGTTATCGACAGGTTGATGGCTGCCACCGAAGACTGCCCGAGGACATCAAGGCGGAGTCACTTCTGAGGCCCGCTGCTCCAGAGAGCTGGCTGCCAGCGTCTCTGCTCAGGGCTCGGCGTTTCCCCTCACCATCTCATTAATCCTGATTTACAGAAAAAGGCAGCAGGCAGGGGCCCTCTTAACAGGCCGAGCAGGCGACTGATTTGCCTTCACTGAAGACAATAGTGCCCAGGAGACCCGGCATTGCTGAATTATTCAAATCAGCCGTGGCAGGGAAATCTGAGGACATGGAGTGGCTGGGGTCCCTGGCTCCCACTGCAGCCCTCCCCTCCTGCCCCCAGGGCCACAGTGCCTGGGCAGCTCCGGAGGGCAGACCCAGGTCTCCTTGCCAGAGAGATGGCTGCTGCTGGCCTCCCCTCCTCCTGGGGTGGAAGTTGAAATTGGTGTTGATCATCTCTAAGCACCTTCGAGCTCTAGTAATGGATCCAAAATGACATTTCCCACCTGCTGGTCCCTGGGGGGACATTCTGACAAGGACTTCTGGATGAACATGTGACTGGGCAGGGGAGGATGGAGGCAGCCGCAGAGGGCAGCTCTGCCAGCGTGTGTGTGTGCATGCGTGTGTATGTGTGTGTGTGTGTGTGTGTACAGTTCAAAGAAGCAGAGGACTGGGTTGTACCCTGGCTAGAAAAAGCTGGGCGATTCCACTCCTGGGAAGGAGACACAGTAGCAGGCGAATCTCCTGGGGGTGATGCTGAGATCCCCGTGCAAAACCTCCCAGCAGGCAGGGAGCTTCTGGAGAACACAAGGGGATGTGCAGCCTCAGGAAGGGACAGGCCTTGTCTAAAGTTGGGTACTTTGTGGCCAAAATGAAATGTGAGGCTGTAGCCCTGGGCTTGCAGCTGGCGTCCACTCTGCTCCTGACAACTCCCTCCCTTCCTTTGCTGAGCACAGATAGCCAGGCCCAGAGGGTAGGACTCTCTAGCTTTTCATCTCTGTTAGCCTCACAATGAGCTCAGAAGTCCAGTACACGATGACTCCCATTCTGCAGCCCAGCAAACTGAAGCTCAAAGAGAGTCAGCTGCCTGGTAGCCTGGGTGACAGCTGCACTGGACAGATGCGCTGCTGGCCTTGCTGCCATGCCTCAGTGAGAGGGAGCCTCTTCCGGGAGAAGGGCCGCCTAGTGTACTAGGGCTGGTCCAGTTTCCCAGGACCTGAGCTTGTAATGGCTTCCTGGAGCTAAGCAGTGCCATCTACCTGTTGTCACTGGGGATCCATAAAGGATGTAATCTTCATTAGAAAGATGACTTTTCAGTATCCATGAGCTCCCCAGGCGTCTGAATGAAGCCTCAGGAGGAAGAGATGTCTGAAGGGAGACACACGATTGAAGTTCAGGTCTCTGGATGCACATCCCACCTCTTTGTGGCTGCCGGTGGTGATTTGTGGATCAAGCTGGGCATCATGGGATGTTTCTTTCTAGGAGATGGGGATGCCGGGGCTGCAACCTTGGGCCTGGGAGTCGGGGAGCAGGGTCAGGATGGAGTGAGAGCCTTTGCTTTTCTGCATCGGTCAAACAAAGACAAGGTGACAACAGCAACAGGGATTGTCACCTTAGATGAGTTTACCATTTGCTAAGCATCAACTTTAAGTGTACAAGCTCATTTAATCCTGAAGACCACTTTATGAGGTCAGTCGATGGATGTCTGCATTCAAAGGGGGAAACGGGCTTGGAAGGGAATCCATTTGCTCAGGATGCTGCTTGCTGCTGGGAGTTAGACGCCACAGAGCTGGGGTTTGAACCTGGGACTTTGTGGAAGCCAACATGTGGCTTGTGGGTTGCTCGAGCCCCTCACAAAGTGGATGCCCATTTCTCTGCCCACGGTACCCTATTAGCTGTCCACTCAGGGTGTGCTGTGTGTACTGGAGTCCCAGCAGGAGGCCAGGAGGCTCAGATGCAGCTCTAGTGCACCCTGTCCACGGTGTCTCCATCCACAAGTCCTGTCCCTTTTCTCAAGGAACACTCAGCCCGCTCACCCTTCCAGTCAGCTTCTATTTGGAGCAAGAGGCATCTGAATTAGCGAGGTCTCTAGTGCCCGTGTGGAGCAGCCGGGCCTCTCAGGACCCTGTGCGGAAAAACCAAACCAAGAGATTTATCTCCTGGGTCAGATAAAGGTGACTAAATGCAAACTGGCCGATTCCTTTCGGCAAACAGTTCCCAGGGGAGGGCTCCTACAAGGAGTCGAAGAGCCAATCGATCAGGGAAATGCTTCGAGGTGACTTACAGGGGAGACTTAAAGGAAAAAAATCCTCGTGTCTTTACAGTCTTCGGGGACTCTTCAGCCTTGTAAAACTCCCCCACCAACTGAGAAGGCGGCGGCAGGCTCCTCCTCCTCCACTGGCCCCGGGCAAGGGAGGAACTCTGCAAAGTTTGACCCCTGAGATCTGCAGAGTTCTTACTTCATCCAGCAAACATTGCAGCACGTGCCTACTGTGCGCGGGCTAAGCCACACCTTGTGCTCTACCCCGCTGGGTCCTCCAGGTGGCGCTGTTAGTAGCCCATGTTCTGGAAGAGTGACTGAGGGTCTTTGAGCGATGTCCCTCCAGGCTTCAAGCAAGCAAGAGGGAAGGTCCTGGAGTACAGGTCCAGATCCACCAGCTGCCCCCACCCTGCTCCTTCCCGTGTCACTGCCTCTGATCAGATCTGGGTCCAGGCTGGGGCTGAACTCCAAGCCTGACTCACGCTCAACCGCCTTTTCCACCTGCCTTCATCTCTCCCTAGCTCTCAGCTTTCTGTTTGATAAGATTTTTTTTTTCCCCTTCAGTAATTGGGATTGAGCCAGGAACTTTGGACTGAGCTACATCCTCAGTCCCTTTTGAAAAGAAATTTTAAAATTTCTATACAGAATCTTGCTGAGTCTCTAAGTTGCCAAGCCTGGGCCAGAACGTGTGACCTTGCTGCCTCAGCTTCCCCGTGTGCGTGAGTCACCACACCCAACAGAGACTTTCTTTATCTGGAGAAGCAGGCGATGAATCTTGGGATCTCAGTTGCCCTTGGAGTCTCCCGGTCTACCCTGCTTTATTCCCCACCCTGTGTCCATCAAAGCACTAGAAGCATCTGCCAGGCATGGTAACTTGGCCTCGCCGCTGGGGTCTGCAGACTTCCTGTAGAAGACCTAAGGGGCTCCAAGGTGCCTGTCCTAACTACTTATTCTCCTGTCCTGATGTAACACGAAGGAACACAAACTTGTTTAAATAAAACTTTATTTACAAACACAGGAAGCTTGGAAGAGACTTAAAAGATCTGGTCTGGGAACTTGCAGTCCCCAGGCTGTTTTGCATTTCTTTACTTTGTGATCTTAGGCCAGTGGCTGCATCTCTCTGAGCACTATTTCTCTTCTGTAAAATAGATTAATAATAGCACTCACCTCGTGGGCTATAACAGGGATTAAATAAGACCGTGCAGTGGAGTGCACATGTTAGTGCGTAAACTGGTAGTTGTTATTTTATAACGAATGACCTGAAATCTTGGGAGGAAAGCCCCCTCCCACTCTGCCTGCTCTGATCGTTCTGAGGAAAGGGAAGCTGGCGTGCTGGCGTCCTGATATTTCCAGGCTCATTATGCTGATAAGATTTCCATTCTTTTCAAGTTAATGCTCTTGCATTCTAATGATTTGGAAAGGATGCGTTGTGCATCTCCTTTGGGACAGAACCTGCCGGCTGGCTTTGCGTGGGGTGATGGCTGTGAAACATGGGTGCCTCCAGAGCCCCTCGGAGCCTCGCCTCTGGTTCCCTTTCTTGAGTCCAGGAAGATGAGCTGGACAGTGCAGCGTGACCACGGTGGTTCCTGGAGGAGTGCTGATCACAAGTGGCCAATTAATCTATTACTCGCAGATACATTTTTCCATTAGCGGCGGTGGAATCAATTAGTCAGCGTAATGAACTTGAGTCTGGGCAAACAGGAGGAAGAGGTTAACCCCTTGGTTCCTGGGGGGCTGTGATGGTCTGGAGATCTGGGGAGAAAGGAGGAGCTGGGCAGGGAGGAAGGGGTTCAGGCGCCTTTGAGCACACAGGTAGTGGGGTGTGGTGGCTGAAAGAACTCCAGGAAGAGGCTGCGCTTGCTAGTCGAGGGGAAAGGAGCACATCTTTTTCAAAATCTCAACTTTCTTGTCTGTAAAATGGGGGTCATACTAAAGCATACTGCTCAGGGTGGTGCTGAGGAACGAATGGGACAAGTCATGTGACACAACAACCCCACATTAAGCAGGTGGCAGCTACCCTGTGGGCCCCAGGGTCACTATGCACACTTTTTCTCTGTTTGCTTTGGGGCCTGAGGAGGTGAACAAAGCACTCCCCCTCTCCTCCCCCCCACACACTGAGGATTGATCCAGTGTGTCATTGAGCTATATCCCTGGGCCTTTTAAAAATGTAAAAATTTTGAGACAGAGTCTCCCTGCATCTTAACTCCCTGAGTTGCCCAGGCAGGGATCAAACTTCTGTTCCTCGTGCCTCAGCCTCACAGAGTCCTGGCATTCTAGGCATGGGCCACCGCATCAGGCTGGGGCTTCATGATTTAGGGCTTACAACAGCTGAAAGAGGCTTATCCCAGGTCTATATATAAGTGTGTTAAGGAAAACAGGATTTTAACAGGCGTCTTTATGAGGGGCTGGGGTGATGGCTCAGTAGAATAAGCACTTCCCTGGCAAGTGCAAGGGCCTGAGTTCAATCCCTGGTTCTGCAAAAAAACCAACCCCCCCTCCCCCAAACCCAGGTGTCTTTATTGCCGGACTTGTCAGCAATGTAAGGCTCTGATATGTGCAAAGACTGTCCCAAAGGGTTTGGGCCCAAGCCCTGGACCTTTTAGAACAAAGACTTTTCCCTCCCATCTCCAAGCACCCCACAGGAGTGTGTGTTCTGTTGTGAAGACAGTGGGTGAGAACACATTGCCCTGACTCCCTGAGTGGATGAGCCTGCATCCCTTAAGTCTCTCTACCGGCACAGGACCTTCTTGCTGCCCTGAGCCACCTCTCACCACTGCATGTGACTCATGCGGTGAGAGAAAAGGCACGTCTTCAGGGCTGGGCACTGTCCAAGCGACTGGGGTGAGTCAGATCTAGGGTTCTGATTGTGTCTCTCTAGGGCACACAAGATGACGTCCAGCATGTGTGGGGGGGGCATCAAACTGCACCCTGTATGGCTGTGGAGGTCCCCAGGGAAGGTGTGGGCTCCCTCAAGGAGGCCGAGGGAGGAGCTCAGGCCAGGGCGGGGCTCCGATCATCGGCTCTTGCTGCTCATCATCTCTGAACAGCGCTTTCCTGGTGGTGTGTGGGTGTCAGGTGTGGCAGAGCAAAGGATAAGGTGTCCCCAGTGGAGTCTGGGATGGTGACGTCAAGAGTGGCGCTGAGTTTGAGGAGACACCTACGGAGGAGGCGTGCTCTGGGGCAAGGGCACGGCGTCAGCACACACCCCGAGGTGGGGCGAGCAGTAAGCATTCCAGTTAAGGACTGAAAACCAGCAGGGCTGAGTGTGGTAGGCCAGATGGGGAGGGCAGCAACAATAGGAATGAAGCCAGAGATGAAGTGAAGGCTTCAGACCTTGGAGACTCTCACAGGGAGCACTAGTGTCATGCTAAGTGGCCGCATGAGGCCTCTGTGCAGAGGGGGTTATAATGTGTTTTCATGAAATTCCCTGTGTTCACCCACATTGCAGTGTCTCTCAGACTAACATTCCTTTTTTAGGGCAGAGTAATATTTCACCGTATTTGCGGATCATAATGCATTTATCTGCTCCCCTACTGATGAGTGGTGGGTGACCTCTTTGTACCTGTTGGCTACCATGAATACAGCCTCCCTGGCCTTGTGGGGGCAAGCATTCCTTTGCACGTCTGCCGTAAGTTCTTTTGGGTACACACCTAGCAGTGGAATTTCTGGGCCATGTGAATTTCACTCCATTGATAACAATAATGCTAGCGATATTAAAATGTCCCCTTGCCTACAGGAGGCCAAGAGTAGAAGCCGGAGCCCAGACAGGAGGATTTTGCACAACACAAGATGGAAACTCACGATGGCGTTGGCGGCCCAGGTCATGATGAAGGTGCTAGGAAGGGTCCCATCCTCGGAGAATCCTGAAGGTGGAGTCGGCAGGAGGGGCTGATGCTGGGTGGATGCTCAGGAGTCCCGGCTGCCTTGTGTACTATCGGTGCATCTCCTGATCGAGCTGGCATGGAAGCCCTGTCCGCCAGCTGCTTGACTGGAGGTCACTCTGAAGGTCACTGCGGCAGGAGCCCCCGGTACTGGCCCGTGTTTGCCCCATTCCCAAAGTCTTTGCACACGCTTGTCCCCTAGACACTGGCAGACAGCCGCCCCAGGGACCCTGGATGCTGCTTGTATTGTGGCAACAGGAATGGGCCGTTTATCAGTGTCCCAGCGCCTGCAAAGCCTTTCTGTACCTTTGTGTCGCCGACACCCCCTGCCAGGAGTGTGCGTGGTGTATGTATTACCAGGTAAACTGCCCCCCATAATGGAGATGGATGGAAGCCCAATTTTGTAATAGAGAACCTTTCATTAAGAAAACCACTGCCTTTGGATGATGTAAAGGCACTAATGGGCCAGCCCCAGCCTGGGACTTAATTATATTACCGCTAACGAGCTGCAGCTCCCGGCTTGCTGGCACATCTCAGCAACAGCCGCTGATTGGCCTTGGGCTGCTTTTGTGCCTCTGTGGGCCCAGGTGACACTGTAGAGATGGTAGAGGACGTGGCGGCAAGGAGGACCACTTCCTACGGATGGCCTCTGTCTTCCTGAAAAGTGAAAGAGGTGCTGTCAGCAGGAGAAAGGACGCACAGGGAGGCGGGAGAACTTCCAGAAAACACTGCGGGACAGCGCTGAGTCTTAGCAGTGGCTGTATCCATCCCCCACTCCAGTTGTTTCCAGGGGTGTAGGCAGGATTGGAAAAGTGTGGGGTAGCTGCAGACAAAGACAGGGTACATGTATATTGTGTTCAGGAGTGTCTATGTGCTGGGACTTGTTTTTTCTCTAGCTGTTTGTGAAATCAACATCTGTAGATCTTTGGGACCTGCTCCCTCCTCCAGGAGTGCCCCTGTGACTGCACCCTCTGTAGGAGAAAACTCTCTCTCTCTCTCTCTCTCTCTCTCTCTCTCTCTCCCACACACACACACACACACACACACACACACACACACACTGCTGTTCTATCGGTAGGTCCTTCCTTGCTCTTCCCATCTGTAACTAACTTGTCTACTACAAGTTTTCCTCATTTGCTCTCTGGCTCCCAAGTTCCTGTCTCCTCTACACAAGTGTGTGTGTGTGTGTGTGTGTATGTGTGTTCCTTTCAAGTCTGCATCCCAGCGCCTAGTGTGTGGTTGGTGTTTAATGAATGCAGAGCGAATGGATGAACTGTGGAGTGCGGATAGGATGAGACGTGGCTCACGGTGCCGAGGAGCATGCTAACCGTGTCTGCTGTGGTGAAACACACACAGTGTGACGCTTCCCATTTTGAGGCCTGTGAGCACCCTGCCAGTGCCACTGAGCGCTCTCGTATTGTCACGCTGCCACTTCCACCCAACTTTTTCACAGAGCTTTTCACTCGCCGAGCTTCATCTTTCCCAGCAGAAACTCTGCACCCATTAAGCCCTGCCTTCCATTTCCCACCCCACCTGCCCCTGGTTATCTCCCGTTCTACGTCCTTTCTCTGAGAATCTGAGTGCTGCAGGGACCTCACAGGAGAGAGCCATGCAGCCCAATAGCAGCCAGCTTTGGGTGAGGGTGGGTTCTGGTCTGGCCCAGAGCTCAACATTGTGACCCACCATGGGTGAGTTCCTCAAATCTATATTTTTGAAGACTTTGGAAGGTGAAACACATATATTCAATGTGATTTTTTTTAACTCAAAGGATCCTATGGACTCTTATGGCACTCAGAGATGGAGACCAAATTATACTTTATGGCCCAGGACCATCAAGTAACAAGATCTAGTCTTCCAGCCTCAGTTATCCCCATCTGTAAAATGGGTGGTTGAATGACATGAGTGCTCTAGGTTTTCTCAGGTCTAACATACTATAGATTCATCAGTAGTTCTGCTGCCAACCAATAAAGGGTTCTCAACTTCTATTCAAATGGAAATAATGAACTGGGCAAGTGAAGCAAGTTAGCAGCTCTGGGACTTAAGAGCTGACAGTTCGCAAGCATTACCAGAAGCACTCAGCAGCTGAGGCGATTCTCAACTGTATGTAGCTGTGGGTCTTTGCAGGTGCACACCGCCGGTCACTGCTGGTCTTTGACATCAACCATATTCAATTTTTGTTACCACCTCTATGGCTCTTCAGGACTCCCAGCACTTTTCTAATTATATTTCTCTTTAAGAGGCTCATTCCGTCTACATTACTTATAGAAGTCCAAGCACCACTCCATTGAGGCTTTATTTGGACAGTGCTGGGCCTGGAACAAAAGGAAGCTAGAACTCTACAAAAATATAACACTTTGCCCCATCTAAGGGTACACTGGATGGTGCTGCTTATGTACCACCAGCAGGCCCGTGATTGGTCCAGATTTACATATGCTGATTGAATGGTATTCAATTCTGTGATTGGTTCAAATCCAGATTAGTCAAATTCAAGCCTGCTGATTGGTTCAAATTCAAGCCTGTTGCTTGGTATAAATTAAAGCCTGCTGTGGTCAATGTGGATGCCTGCATCAATGTGTGTGAAGCAGGGCACTGCAGCTGCAGCTGTCAATCAGCTTTCCCCTCCCAGCTGTCAGAAAAGGGAAGGGTAGGTCATTTGAGATGCATCCCAGTTTGATCTGACTTGCTTTTAATGTGACTTTGTCCTCTTCAAGGGTGGCTCTGGAGTTGGTGAGGGTGAAGGCGTTCCCCTCCCTGGACCATGTGATGTCGGGGAGAGCGAGAAGGCACTAAATAACACAAGGAAGCTGTGCATGTCACATTCTTCAACAGTGGCAATTTTCCATGTAATTAAGTTTATTCATCACGTATATTAAGGGGAAAATGGAGACGCATGATCATCACAGCCCATTTGCCTCTGACATCCATCTCTCAAGCTTTGCTTCTGTTTTCTCCAAGACCAACAACTCTGATGGATGCAGGGCCCCGGAGGACCATCTGGTGTGAAGACTCGAGGACCCAGGCCCCCTGGGCCCTGGTTTCACCCCTTGTACAGACCTCCCTAAGCTGGCCCTGCCCTGCGTGAGCTCGGAGCATGGGGATCCCCATGGTTTGTGACTTGAGGGACATTCCCTGCTACTTCCAGTCAGGAGTGCCGCTGACTTTCCTGTGGTGGAAGGAAGGTTGCCTTTGGGGATCTACCCGTGAGCCAAGCTAACCTGCTTGGCCTCCTGCAGCTCACTTTGTGACTATTTTGGAAAGAATGTGTGAGCAAGCACAGAGCCAGGGAGGTGCCCCTCCGTGTGTTCATCAGACAGTGGCAGTGAGGCCCAGTGCATGCTTTGCCTTCTTGGAACTGAAGTTGTCTTGGAGGAGGAAGATGTAGATAAAAGGAAGACACCAATGAGCCACTAATTATAAACTGAGATAAAGTACTGAAAGAGAAAGGGTTTTTGGAGAGTGTGTGGGAGAGGTTCCTCACTGGGGGTTGAGGAAGCATTATAGAGGGAGGGGATCTTCGTTGGAAACTTTTTTTTTTTTTTTTCATTTATGTATTTGGTACAGGGTCTCACCTTGCAGCTTGGACTCGTAGTGATCCTCCTGTTTTCAGCCTCCCCAGCAACGGGTTCCAGGCATGTGCCACCACGCCTGGACTTGGTTGCAGCCTCAGTGTGCCCCAGGGGCAGGACCGGGGATTGAACCCTGGTCCCTGGGCTTGCTAAAGCAGGTGCTTAGTCTGCTGAGCTATCTCACCAGCCCTTGAGTTGGAAACTTGAGGCCAGAGTTTGCACTCAGCAGGAGAAAGAAAGGCAGTGGGATGGAGTAGGAGGACACAAGGAAGGCTCCATCTTCGAGGATGCCGTGGACCACTAGTGTCAGAAAACCTGACTTAACATGGTTTAAATTATAAGGACAAATTATCCTCATGTGACAAGAAGTAGGGCAGCTCCAGGGAGGGTTAATTCAGGGTCCCAGTGGCATCATCAAAGACTCTGGTTCTTTTGATACTTCAGTCTGATTTCCCCGGAGTGTTGAATAAAATCTGTCAACGTTATTTCCTTAGGGTCACAAAGTGGCTGCCGTGCTCCTTCTGGTACCTCAGCACCCCGTGCTAGAGGAAAGACTTCCACTTTTCTGAAGAGAGAAAGAGAGGAAGCACTCTGGGAGGCTGAGGCAGGATTGCAAACTCAGGCCCAACCTGGGCAGTTTAGTGACTAAGCAAGAACCTGTCTCAAAGTAAAAAAAAAATAATAATAATAATAAGGGAAGGGCTGGGGATAGAGCTCAGTATTGAGGCCCAGGGTTCAATACCCAAGTGTGGGAGAAAGGGGGGTGGAGAAAGAGAGAAAGAGAGAGAGAGAGAGAGAGAGAGAGAGAGAGAGAGAGAGAGAGAGA
>NDGN011550447.1:0-10647 GCA_002564285.1 Tympanoctomys barrerae | reverse complement strand
AGAGAGAGAGAGAGAGAGAGAGAGAGAGAGAGAGAGAGAAGAGAGAAACCTTGACAGGAGTATTTCTAAGGGATCAGGTCTTTATTGGTTGTGATTGATTGGGAGAACACTGTCCGATGGGAAAGTGTACCCTGGTGACCCTGATGAGAAAGCCAGGGGATCAGGATCAGAGTGCCAGCTTTGAAGTCACTTTGCCATGTGACCTTGGTGTAGTTCTTCTCTTTTTGTAGGTCTTACGCTCCCCACTCTGAGAAAGCAGAGGGTTGAGCTAGATGATTTCAAGGGTCTTTTTTTCCAATGTCTGAAGTCCTGGTGTTGTAGGCAGCTGAATTAGATAAAAACATAAGCAGTCAGATAGGGCTAGACCCTCAAGGAGACAGCCCAGAAGACAAGATACCTTGCAACTGTGAGAGAGACAGATGCTTCCGCTGTGGGCCAGACCTAAAGACCAAGATCAAGCAAATGCTGACCTCCCTAAAGATAAGCATCTGGGATTGATCATCACCCTGAGGGAGGCAGGAAGTCACTAATCCGACTGCTACTGGCCGGTTACTGGATAAACTCCTGTTCTATATTTATGCCCCCTTGGTATGTGACTCGCTTCCCTACTTGGTCCTGGATTTAATCAATTTTACCTGAGCATTGGTGCTTGTAATCTTATTGGTTGACCATAGTTTTGTCCCACCTCATGCCCATCTCAGCGAGTTCCCACATTCTCCACCTTAGACCTGCCTCACCGCATGGTTTTACTTTATAAAAATCCCTGGGGATGGTAGCTTCCTGGGGCAACCTGCTGGAGTCCCCCTTCTGTCCCTCTCTCAGACGGAAGCTTTCTTTCCCCCAATAAATATTCTGCTCTTAACTTCCATTTGTTCCTAAAATTCATTCTTCAGCTTTAGAGAACACAAACTCGTCCCAGGTATCTTTCAGGTTGGGCGTTTCATTCTGCTGTATCCCTGGGATTCTGACATGGCTAGAACATGGCAAGGGTGGAAGTCATATGTGTTCTTCATTAAAGTCTTGTCTTTCCACTGGGCACTAGGAACTTGTCCTCCCTGGCTCCCTAGCAGGTGGACGGGACCATGGGACCAGCTCTGGCCGTGAGTTGAGGCCATGCTCCTGTTTTGGCTGGAGTGTCGGGGTTTCTCTAACAGTTGAAGTAGAGGCTGAGACCCATTGACCTGAGTCCTGGAGTGACTGTCCCGAGAGCTTTCTCCTTCCACGTGGGCCCCATAGGGACGGAGCATGAGTGCAAAATCAGCCTGGGAGGATTTGGGCTTGCTTGTTACAGCAGCATAGCATTTCCCACCCTGACAGATACAGTCACGTGAATACAGCCATAGCTGGCAGAGAGGGGCATGGACTATGCCAGATCCTTGGTGAAACCCAGCACTTAAACCTTCCTTCTTAATCCTTGTGGCTTGGACAAAGTTATCACTCCTATTTGCAAAAGGAGGCCACAGAGTCTCAGAGAGGGCAAGTCATTAACTCAAGGTCACACAGCTGGGAGGTGAACACAAGGAGGTCCTCTCTGGGTAGGGAAGCCAGTGCTGCTCTGCCTGGGTGAAGCTGGGAGGAGCTTGTGTTCAGGGATAAGGGATGGGGTTACGGTTTGCATCTGGATGCCTCTCCAAGCTCATGCAATTGTAGGCGAGTGTTTTTCAGGGGCAGTTGAATCTAGAGTGTGTGTTTGATTCATGGTCCAGTGCTAGGGTTGAGGGTGGGTGGTGACTAACTCAGGATCGGGTTGGCACCGTCCTGACCTCCGCAGCCTGGACACAACATGAGGGGCAGAATGAGGCTTGTATTCTCTCCCTTGCTTCTGCTGTCTTCTGCTTGCCATGGACCATTTCTCCTCCGTGACACCCTCTGCCATGCCCCCTGCCTTGGAGCCAGCCAGCCATGCACTGAAACCTCTCCGAACCACGAGCCAAACAAACGTGCCCTCTATTAACTTTGAGGGTCAGGTGTTTTGCCTCAGGACAGGAAAAGTAGCTTAGACAGATGGGCAAGGAGTCTGCCACGCTCTGTGTGTGTGTGTGCGCGCATGTGCGCACGCTCGGGGAGAACCCACGCGGCCCCACCTTGCCTGCACATGCCCTGTCCCCCTTGCAGCTCCCCTTGCCCCTAGCTCCCTGCAAACCCCAGTGGGTGCTGCCTTCCGAGACCCAGGTAGGTGGTGCTGAGGAGGCTGGAACGCCAGTGCTTGGCAGGTGGCTCCTGGGTGGGAGAGGCTGAGTGGATGGCCATGACCCCTTAACAAGGGGGCAATGAGGACAATTTGAAGAACAGCCATAATATTCATGGTGACCACAGCAGCACCAGGCTGGCGCCCCAGGGAGTACCATCCAGTGAACACGTCACTGTTATCACCATTAGTACTGACAGGCCTGGCCCAGTTGTCATCAGCATTTATGTAGCATGCTCGTGGCACCAGTAGGACCCTCCTGAGACAAGCGCCCGCCCCTTTGCTCTGTCCTCACCCTGCCCATCTCATCAAGAGCCCTAGAGGGGTCTTCTACCTAGAAAAGCTGTCCGCTGGTCACCCCCCTTGCCTCATTTTACAGAAAGGGAATCAGGCCCGGCAGGCCTTATCCAGGTTGGCCAGGGGTGCAGCAGGAATTGGGGAGGTTGGCTGTTCATGGGGAGACCTGGGTCCTTCTCTGGAGGGGAAGACTGAGGGTGGACAGGGCCAGGCATCCTCAAGGGTCAGCTAGGGGCCACGTCTGGCCCTGACCTGCTGGAGGCTGTGAGGTCACTGAAGGATACTGTCCTGCTGATGAGGCTTCAGGTGGCGGGGGGCTGTAGAGCTGAGCCCCGAGGCTCTAGCTCCCTCAGCTCCCATCAGCCACTGCCTCGGGGAAAGCAGCCTTATTAGTGGTGCTGCCTTCGTGGCCCTGGGTGCAGCCGGGGGGCGGAGAGGCCTCATTTGCCCAGGTGCCGGACCCTGCACGTACCACGTGGCCGCACAGCTGGGACGGGGCCAGCAGAGGGATGGGGTTATGGTTTGCATCTGGATGTCTCTCCAAGCTCACGCAATTATAGGTGAGTGTTTTTCAGGGGCAGTTGAATCTAGAGTGTGTTTGATTCATGGTCCATGTGTACACATGGTCGAGGAGTATACACCCCCATGGAGCAGACTGCACCCGGCTGGGCTTGCATGCTTGCACGCAGGTGGGCACGCGGATACACACGTGTGTTCCAGACACACAGATGCGGGGTGGGCCATGTCCACAGGGCGCACGCGGCACACACTTTTGTGTCTGAGGGACACAACACATGCGTGAGTGCTCCTGGTGGCGCTCACCTCTGGTTCAGGTGTGCACAGCGTCCGCGAGCTCAGCATGCAGGGCGTCACGAGTGCAGACGCACACGGCACACACCGGGCACCAGCCACCGACAGCTACCCCAATATGCACGCCCGTGGCCTACACAGGCCAGGGGCACACACCTGTGTGTACACTGGAGAGCACACATGTGTGCTGAGCAGCCCTTGAGTGCACCAGCACGTGTGTGCACACAGAACCCAGACCTGGCTCTGGTGTCCTGGGTCAGCGTGAGACTTGGCTCAGGTGACCACCTAAGGGAGGGCTGGTTCCCACGCTCTGATCGGGCCGGGCTCTGCTCCTCTGTGCCTTACAGAGGAGGAGATGGGCTCAGGTGGCACAGGGGACTTGCCCAGGACACCCACCGAGCAGGCAGGGACACACTGAGGCATGTTATAGAGGAAACGATAACCAGGCCCTGCTGGAGCCTTTCTGGACCTCCTTTCTTAAGAACCCCCGTCCTTGCTCTTCAGGGTGGGGAAGCAGCTGTTTCGGGGTGCTGGGAGCCCTGCAGGGAGTTGGCAGGTATCACCCCCATGTGGTCGGTGATCACCATTAGCTCATGCCACACAGACACAGGGAAGCCACCCAGGGAGCCAGGCACGGAGCCTGGGCTGCATGTCCCTCGCAGCCCTCAGGGGGACCCATGCTTGCTGTCACCTTGAATTCGGCCTTTGGTCCTCCAGGGCTTTGGGGTGACGAAGCCCTGCTCTTGAAGCCACCTGGGCCGTAGTACTTTGTTTTGGCAGCCTGGGCAGATGAACGGATCTGGGCCCATGCAGCCTGCTCCCTAGCACACCCGCTCTGCACCCTGTGCCTGTTGAGCCTTGGGAGGGGCCGCCTGGAGCAACATGGTGAGCACCTGCCTGGGATCTCCAGCACATACCAGCCCTGCCACTGCGGAGGCAGCTAGCCTGTTGTAACAGTGACTGAGAGCCCATGTAACAACCCTCGTATTCTTTTAGTGAGGCCTGAAAGGTGCTATTAAATGGAATATTGAGATAAGAAAGTGGGAGTCGGGAAAGGTTAGACACTATTTATTCAGGTTTTCATAGGGCACTAAAATATCCTCACCAGCACGGCTTGCCACCCCTCCCTCCTGCTCTCCCTTCTCCCTTGGTGGGCTTTTGCGCTACCTCTTGGGGAGCCTGGCTCCAGAAGAGACTGGGGTCTGGGGCCCCCTTGCCTGCCTGCCTGCCTGCATGTGGACAGAGTCTGTGGGCTTGTGTAGGGGCAGGAGGCGAGGATGGAGAGGGAAGGTATGGGGTCCTGGCAGCCACCAGAGGCGAGGAGGCTGTCGGAGGGGTGCTTTTCCCATAGCAGAGGCCTTAGAGCCACTGGCTGCCCCATCCCACCCGTGTCCGGGATGGAAGTGAGTTACCCCCTGTGGGCCATTGCTGTTTCACTCAGCTTTGAGTCCCTGGCACTTAGCATAGAGCCCGGCATATAGTAGGGTCTCCAGCACACAGTAGGGTCTCTAGCACACAGTAGGGCCTCCAGCAGCCTCTGCAGCAAGCAAGCGCTGCAGGGAGCAGCTGGGCTTTGGCATAACACAGCCTTTGGTTTGAGATGGGTGGACTCGCCTTCCTGAGCAAGTGTGGTTCTGTTTGCAGAAAAGGGAAGTGGGGGGGTGTACACAGCTCTCAGCACGCAGTAGGTGCCCCGTAGTCCTGCTATTCTCCTTGCTCCCTCCTCCTTGGCATCCCCCAGAAGGCAGAGGCAAACCCATCGCCCCTCTGAAGGTCAGAATGGGCAGCAAGGGGGAGAGGGCGAGAAGAGCATTCCTGGTAGACCCAGCACTCGTGCAAAGGTCCTGGGGCAGGAGAGTGGGGAGACTGGGGTGGGAGCCAAGATTGGAGTAAGGGTAAGGAAGAAAGAGAGGGGCAGACAGGACCCGGGACTGGCAGGGGACAATCGTGCCTGGATGCAGGCTGTCGCTTGGTGTCTGGATTTCATTCTAAGACCCTTGGGAAATTCCTTCTAAGAAAAAGTGGAAGCTCCCTGGGGATGTGACCCTGGTTTGTGTGTGAAGCAATCCATCTGGCTTTGGTCCATGGCCCAGGCACACTGGGAACTGGGAGCGAGGGGTGGAGACCAGCTGGGGGTCAGAGCCCGAGGTGGGGACAGAGGGCCTTGGGAGAGGGCTACGGAGAGCTGAGGGAGGTGGAGCCCATCTGTAGCCCAGGGTGCAGGAGCAGCGAGAGGCGAGGAGAGGCCACCACGCAGGGCGGGCTGGGCAGCAGGGCTGTGGGCGAGGTCTTGGGCTCAGATGCCCACTAGGTCAGCGAGGAGGAGCACACAGGCTAAGGAGAGGGTGCAGAGCCCAGGTGGGCTGCTCGCTCGCAGACGGCAGCGGGGAAGGCCGGGATGACTGACTGCATGTCGCGGAGCAGCCTCCAGCAACCTACAGGGGCTTGCTCCTAGTTCCCTAGATTTCTTCTTCCAGTGCTGAGGGTTGGAAGGTAACTGTGCTCTGTGTGCCCTGCACACTCCGAGCACCGGGCAGGGAGGGCCCCGCCTGACTCAGCCCTGTACACAGCTGGTGCTCAATAAATGACAGGGCTACAATCCCCACACTTGTTGTGTGGATCATAGTTTGGTTTGTTGATTCCCTTTGTTTGTGAGTGGCTGGCTGTGAGCTGCTGTCCGACCCCAGGAATGTTTTCAAGATGATGATGATGTATTCCCAACCACAAAACAACCACAGCTTGATTCCCTGAGCACTTCCTGTGGGTTTGTGTTATCTAATCTTCACAGCAATCCCACAAGAGGAGTGCTGGACTCTTTCCTGCTTTATACAGGAGGCTCAGAGAGGTTGTGGTACTTGTCAAGGTAACACAGCTCATAAGTGGAAGAATTAGGACATGAGCCTAGGTCTGGGTCTCTGCGTCCCAAATGGGGCCACCTAACCAGTAGGTGACCTTGCTTCCCAAGAGCTCTGTCCCTGGGCCGGGTAGGGGAATGTGTAACCTGTCACCAGCTCCACACTCATACGGCTAATAACACAGTCAATTGCTTCTTTAAAATTACAGCAAATGTTTCCCCCCCTTGAACAAATCATTTACCGCAACTGCAGCAAGAGTGTCCTGTTTACGCGCAGAGCCGGAGGAATTCCAATCGGAGTCTAATTATTGATGCTGCAGCTTCTGCGGCCTTGGCAAAGGGCCGCCTAATTGCACCAATTAATACCTGCCACTCCATGGGCTTTGTCAAGTTTAAGACTTGGCTTCCTGCCGCCGCGGGTGTGACCCACAGGACAAATGTATCGGGGCCACCAGGAAAGTGGTGGAACTCATTCCCAGCAGGGGGAGCCTCCATCCAGAGCATGGAGGACCCAGGTTGGGAGGTCCAGGGTCCAGTCTCTGCTCTGCTTTTGACCGAGGCCTCAGCAGGGCATGTCTCCTGCTTGAGCCTCAGTTTCCCCTTGTAGGTCATATCTGCCTCAGTGTCCCTGTTTGTAACGATGAGGGTCATGCAACAGTGACAGTTACTGTCGGGTCTCTGCGACCAATAGGCTGGAGGAGGTGTGACTAGAAACAGAAGGCCAGTGGCTGGTGGGCTGGTTGCGGAGTCCCGGGTTCTAGTTCTGCCCATCTCTTCCTTGCTGTGTGATTTGTGGGTAACTTTACTTCCCTTGACCTTACTCTCCTCAGCTTTATGATGGGAATGATTCTTTGATGTTTACGTGGAAACTTACAAAGAATAGCTTGGCCTGTAAGAGGAGGGCTTGTTGCCACACTGGAGAAAGGAGGCCACCACTGCAGAATCAGGGCGGCGTGGACAGGTCACAAGGTTTCATAGGAAAGTGACTTGGGTTTGGGTTTTCTGTGTGTTCTTTTGTGATAGTAATTACAGCAATGTTTTATTGGTACTTGCCGTGGACCAGATAGTAAGGGATATGCTCCACATGTATGATTACATTGAACCCTCTAAGGGGTTGTTACCATTTTGCACCCATTGCACAGATGAGAAAACAGGTTCAGAGAGATCAAGTAAGCTTCCCGAGGTCGCACAGGTAGAAACTGGAGAGGCGGAATCTGGAGCCTGTTTCCTGAGATTCCAGAGCCTATACCCATAGCTACTACAACTCCCTGCCTCCAGCTGCCTCAGTCTTGCCATCTGTGGAAAGGGCTGATGTTGAATTCCTAGCAAGTGTGTTCCAGGATGGGGGAAATTAAATCCATGCAACTTGAAGTCTGCAGATTGCGCTCGGTCCTGAAGGTTGGGCATTGTGGGCCTGCTGTCCTGTGCTTGGCTCCTCCCACTGTCCTGAAGGTGAAGTCTGGCTGGGAGCTGGCTGTTTATGCCTCCTAGAGGCGGTGGCTCACAACTGCAACAGCCCTGCTGGAAATGCCCAGCCTTTATTTTCCCCAACTCCTGCAGCCCCTGCTCCCACCTGAGTGTGCCTTCAGGGCTGTTTTCTGATGTGGCACACCATCACCATGCGTTGTGTCACTAGTCAGAGGCCACATGATCCACAAAGAGATGCAGATTCCCCGGGGTGCCAGGCCTCGACAGGAGCCGGAGGTCACTGCCCTGCCTTTCTTACAGAGCTCCTCTGCTAATCCTTGGCAGAGGCTGGAGGCCCCCAGGAGTGGGGCACGGCCAGGGCCTCGGGGCACGGGTGAGCTTGATGTCCCGGGCCTGACACACGCCTCTTAGGAGGTCCCCAAATTAAAGGAAGCAGAGTTCCTCAGTCAAAGGCAGCCTGAGCCTGGTGGGGGGCCGGCTGAGCCCAGGAGAGGGTGACTGACTGATTTCTCCTAATTACCTGGTTTAATATTTATAGGGTTGGTGCCAGAGGGCTGCTGGGGAGGTTTGCAGCCCGGCCCTGGTGTGGAGGCCTAGGCCGGGCACCAGAAGGGACGAGTCTGCTTGCATTTGGGTCCTTGGCCAGATCGGCCTGGCCGGCCTCCGGCGCCTTCTCAGGACCCAGAAAGCCCGGGTGAAGGGAGCGCTAGCTGTATCCGGGGCTCTGGGCTCCAGCTCTGGCAGCTCGGAGGTGCCCAGCGCCCAGAAGCTCAAGGAGAGGACGCCCGAGCTGCATCAGTCTGGGTTGCTTCCTCCAGCTGGACTTTTTAGTGACCGTGACTCTCTGAGCCCCGGTTTCCTGTAAAATGGAAATGCTGTGGTCCCCTGCGATTGTCGTGATGATCTGATAAAGCGCCCAAGGAGCTGAATGTAGTGCCTGCTACGTGACTGAATTCAGAGAGCAGGAGTCGCGTGCTGGGGTTGCAAGGCGCTTCCCACTCCCCGCCAGGGTGGAACCGAAAGCTTCGTCCACAACGCAGCAGCTGTGGAGCTGGGGCCACACGTGGGCGACTGGGTCTCAGGCCCGTGTCCCCAGGGTGGATCCCCACTGTTCACAGGGCAGCTGCTTTGCCTTGGAGCACCTTACTGTAAGTTCAGCCCTCACTCACGTTCACTGTGCTGCAGCCTCTCACCTCCTGCTGAGGACTGATACCACAGGAAGGCCCTCAGCAGGTGACAGAAGCTTGACCTTGCACTTTCCCACCTCTAGCGCTGTGAGAGGCAAGCATTTTTCTTCATATGTTACCCAGTCCACTATTTTATAGCAACACACAATGGACTAAGGCACCCTATCTCAGATCTACTGCAGATATACATTGTGGAACTGAATGTGCTTGTGTCTGCTACGGTCTCCACAGCGCTGGGTAACAAACATCCCAAAACTTAGTGGCTGATTTAAGCGGATTCTCTGCTCCACAGGAGTGCTGAGGGCTATTTTGTCTCTACTGGGCCTGGCTGGGTGGATGTACTATCTCCGCTGGACTCACTTAAGTACCCCAGGCCAAGTTCTCCACAGGGTGCCCTCCTTCTTCTAGGACTCGCATGGCCCAGTGTGTGTGTGTGTGTGTGTGTGTGTGTGTGTGTGTGTGTTTCTTCAGTGCAGATAATGACTGAGGTGTACGAGATCGAGGTATTCAGTATTTCTGAACAGTAACCTGACCTCTTCCTCCATCTCACTTTCCCGTGGGGAAAAAGTTATTAGAACCCTTTTTCTGCTGAGGAAATGGAGGTGGTTGCTGATGTTAGAGGTAAAGTCTGAACACTTCAAAGACTGCACTCTCACCAGTCAGATATTTGGAACCACCTATAATAACCAGAGCCCTTGTTTTATAAAAAACTTAAAAAAAAATCTTTTATTTATTTATTTATTTATTTGACACAGAGTCTCACTAAGCAGTTCAGATTCATAATTATCCTCCTGTCTCAGCTTCCCCAGTACTGGGATTAAAGGTGTGTGCTGCCACGCCTGATTTTGGGTTGACACGGCCTGTAGTACCAGGGATTGAACCCAGGTCCTTGTGCTTGTCAAGCAGGCACTTAGACCGTTGAGCTATCTCCCCAGCCCTCAGAGACCTTTTATTGGAGAACTTCATGGCTAATGTTGTGCAAAAAACCTTTTGGATGTAGGTATTCATGTACCCATTTTACAGGTGAAGAGCCCGAGGCTCAGAGGGTTGTTCATAATTAATAAATGACAGATGCAAAATTGGTTCACATGTAGCTCTAATTTCATGCCAACATGCCTGTGTACCTGTGATTCTTATTCATTCTCTCTTTCGCTGGAACCAAAAATGTACATTCATGAAAATAATAGATGTTCAATAAATTAGAACAATTAACAGACACCTCGAGCTAAGGTGACTATGTCCCCATCTGAAGGATGGGGACACAGAGTCCCCCCCTCCCCCCCCAGCACTGGAATCTCTTGTTCAGGCCACCGAGCTAGAAGTGGTTTATAGCACCGACCCAGCACCTGAACTCTGGGCTCGTGGTCACGGAGACTGGTGTTTTTTTCCCCCGCCTCTTCATAGCACTGACACTCCAAGCTGGACAAGTTGCTGCTGCTGTGTGTTTTGTAAGGATCTGGCCATCTCTGGCCTCAGTCCGTGCCATTGCCCCTCCCCCCAGATTAAATGATTCCATTTTGCCCAGAGGCATCTGCACTTCGTGGGCTGCCCCTCCCCCACCTCCCTTTTATCAAATTTTGCTGTTGCCAGTCTTGCAAAGCACAGGGCTCCCGAGGTGCCAGGCTTCGGATGGCCTCTGGGCCCCAGTCCTGGCCCACTCTGGGCTTCCCTCGGTGACATCCCCTCAGCTCCCTCAGCCTCAGTTCTCGCAGCTGCAGAATAGAGCCAGTGGCACATACTGGTGGGGGTGGGGAGTGGGGGAGTGTGTCTTTCTGCTATCAGCAACCCCTGCTGGCACCTTGTCTGAGTGCAGTGTCTGGGGAGACTGGTGAACACCTAGGAAATGTAAGATATATATATATATATATATATATATATATATA
>NDGN011550436.1:3879-22003 GCA_002564285.1 Tympanoctomys barrerae | reverse complement strand
TGAGCATTCGGTTTCCCTGCACTGTGCTGGGATCCACAGCTCAGACTGAGCTCCCAGGCGCCTGCGCTGTGTCCTGAAGCGTGTTCCTCTAGCAGTGAAAAGGTAGCCTTAAGACCACTGTGGCTTTTTCTCCATTTCGCAGCAATCTCTCTTCTCTTTGTCTGCTCACCTTTGAGGGCGGAGGCCGCACATATTCTGCTTTCCTGCTTGGCCCTGTGGAGAGGGAGGATGAGCCTGTCCTTCTGCCCCACCCATCCTGCTGCGAGCAGAAGTCTCGCACGCTATTCTGGTGTGCCTCTTCTCGCCTCGTGTCTGCATACGTGCGCTTGCACATTTTTCTTCCCCAGATTGCTCTTTGCATATAAATACACGAACATTTCGTTTTTGAAAATAGTTTTTCCTATTATTCTTTTGTGGAGATGAATATTTTTGTCCCTAACCTTTTTGTGAGATAAGTAACTTTCTTAACTGATAATTCTTTCCAAAATAAGTATGAAAGCTGAGACAATAATTTTAATGCAATTGCTATACAAAATTAAATTAACCCCCTCCCAGCAAAAGTGTTTCCCATCTATGCCAGTTGTGCAAATTAAGGTTTTCTTAAGATATTTTCTGATAATTTCTGTGGTAATTTGTGTTTCTTAGGTAACACTAAAAGGAATGTAGCACAACACACTCATCTATAGCTCTTTGTGGACTACTTATTTCTTGTTTCTCTCTTTCTTGGGTTATCTTCTTCTTAGTGGTCTCTGAAATATTTTAAAAATTTAAAACGCAGTTACATATGATATTTGTTAAAAGCATGCATCTAGTTTTATTTTGCTTTCATATTTCTAATAAATATTGATTCTTTTTATTAGTTCTGTCAATTTTCTCTTTCTGTTATATCTCTGGCTAAGATGCCACTGACATCTCTGTCAAACAAGTAGATATGTGTATTCTCCACATCAGTTTTACCTTTACTGTATAGTTATACTTGCTGCCATAATCTGCTAATATTTTCTCATCTGAGGTGTTTAGTGTGAACCTAATTTTTATTTTTTTATGTAGTCAACTTGCTATTTTCCCCCATTTTAACATGCTCAATCATATTTCTCGCAGGTATAAGTGATCTGAGTAGTGAGGCATGTCCACTTATGATTTCTTCTGACTATATGTGATGTATCGATCTAAGATAAATTCTGAAGATGCTGACAGAGAGTTAGGACTAGTGCAGCTAGAGGAAAACAGGGAAATTTTCCTTAACGCAGGTAAACTCATTTCTATATGTATCGGTTCCATTAACACATCATCTATAATCATAAGCCAGCATTTTCGTATTTTTAGGGCTGTAAATGATTGCAAACAGTATGCCACTGTTTTCCTTAAAGCCCCTAGAATTTGTGGTTTTGCTGTGTCCCAGACTGTGGTAACCTCAGAATATCTAATCAGGTGCCTGAGGGCCTCGGAAGATAAGTGTTGTCAGCAGGGCAGCGTGGAAGACTCACTCCCACGGTCAGGCCTTCCCACAGCTCGCTGGGGTCGGATGTGTGCCTGCAAGGTGTCCCGGGCACCGTCATTATTCTGGTGACAGTCTCCTGGGGAGATTCAATGTTGCACCCAAGCAGGATGACTTGTTTGTACACGCTTCACATTCGTCATTAATTAAATGAATTTTTTGTCTCAAAGAACTAGTTTGTTCCTCACACAAATGCCTTCTACCTTATCTCGAAGGTACTTAATTTAGGGTTAAGAACAATGTCACAGCGTAATTGGTTCCTATTCCCGGAATATTGGTTTGTGTATTACAAGAAGATCCTCAGGTGGAATTCATCAGCCTGCACAAGAAATCCATGACACAAAATAAAAATAAAGACCTTGGTAACTGGAAATTATTTTCTAATGTTTCTTTCACATATTTTATTGATTAAGCAATACAAGATATGATACTTCATTTTAATTACTAAGATACGCAAATGTAACCTGCTAAATTACTAATTTTTCTAAGCACCAGTTTTTTATAATATATTGTTCCTATAATAGGTTATCAAAATATAAGCATCACATAATAACAAAAATGTATTATCTTAGAGTTCTGAAGGCCAGAAGTTAAAATTCATCCTTAGTGGTAATGCCAGGATGACCACGAGATGGTTCCTTCTGTCTCTGGAGAAAGATGGGCCCGGCTGTGTCCGGGCTCCAGGAGGCTGTCCTAGTACTTAGACGCTGTTGCTCTCCATCTCTCAAGCCAGAAGCAGCGTATCCTCCAGCCTTCTTCCCTTTCCTACCATTGGGTCACTTTCTCCTCCTCCTCTACTCTGGGTTCCTTCACGAGGCCCCCTTACAACAGCAATGGGCCCGTCTGGGCAACAGCAGCTAGTTGCTCCACTTCAAGACCACTGTCTTCATTATTTTTCCTAGGCTCTTTTGCTAAGTAACACGTGCAGAGGATCTGGGGAGAAGACTTTGGGTGCATTAGGGGATCTACCGCAACGGTCATACAAATAGCAGCAGTATACCTGAAGGTAACCATAATACATAAAACTCTGAAAGTAATAATAGTAATATAATAATAATAATGATAATAATAATCACCTATGAGTTAAACATGCAAGCAAATAAGAAAGCTTCCCCTAACACAACTCTGTCTTTAGAAAGCATCCCAGAGCTCAGAGAAATGCCCTGCATCCTGAGTTACATTGTCTAAGAGAACAGGCTTTGGAATGACCAGCTTCCCAAAGGGCCTAGATCTTAGCTGGCCTTTCTCCATTAAGAACTCACTCTTAAAAACACAAATCATAGGGCAGAAATAATCAGTGATATTTAGAGAATAGTAGGCAGTAACATGTGCTGACAGCCTGGGGCCATAGTAATGAATGGGATTCTGCGGCCTGACTCTTCTTCCAGAAGTTTTTCTCCCCCATATCTTTCTAAAAACAGAATTCCAAGTTTGTTAAGGATTTTGGGTCCCAGCTCCATACTTAGAACTTCCAAGCTGTTTCTCAAATGAAACAGAATGAGCCAGTCACATTCTTTGTACTACAAAGTCCAGGTAGAATTTCAGCTTTTTTCACAAGTGTTCTATATCCATTTGTACAACTTTCCCACCAGAGCACTGGTGACCTTGAGGCCAGGACTTGAGACAGATCACCCGCGATATATTTCCACGGTCTGTCACTGCCTGCGAGGGGTGGCCTTGACACCTTCCAAGGCAGGATGTTCGCCTTTGACAGGATTAGTTCGGATGATTTGACAGTGGGCTGGAGAATATCTCATGTCACTGAATTATAAAATTGTACATTTCTCGTGAATTATATTCCTGAGAGATGAAGAAAAAAGCATGGAGAAGTCCCTCCCAACCAAACAAAAGGTGCACAGCAATGGGGATTAGAGGAGGACCCTTTAGGGCATCAGAGGCTGACTGGCCCTTAATGCGGGATTTGCTCAGGGAGAAAAGAAGCGGGTGCTCTGTGGTCTGGCCTTCCAAAGACAAAGATGAATTTGTGGTTACAATGACAGTGAAAATTCCAATTCACAAAGGAGGTAGGCATGCGTATATTTATTCTGAAGAGAGTTCTCATGTGGAGATGAAAGAAAACCAAAAACAAACCCTCCATATTCTTTCTTAAATCTCCTTTTCCCATCCTCCTTTCCTTCTTTGCTTTTCCCTCTCCACTTATCTCTTCCCGCTTTCTTTGCTCTCTCATCCCTCTCTCCTCCCTTCTTTTCTTCTCTATCTTGGTTCCTTTCATGGACTGACCAAAGACATCTACAATGAAATGCTGGCCCAGCACTCCATCTGCCTTGCATCTGTAGTCCATTTGCAATCTGCCCTCTCACAGGACGTTGAAGTGCTTTTCCTAATTCATGGTAAGCACTTCAGCTTGCTGTATGGAAGCATCAGAATTTTTATTTCTATGGTCTGCTTCAATTCTGAGGTTGTATTGTTTATTTTTCTCATTTGAAAGCATTTCAAATACTAAAAAATATAGAAAAATCTTTGGGATGAATTGCAGTTATACTGTTTTAAGTACATATAATGCTTATAGTGACTTTTCTTATCACAAGCAAAGAATATCACTTTTCAAGTAGGGTAATTTTTCATCTTTTCCTTTGTACTTAAAGCTTCACATGCTGCTTTTAAGTATTTCAGTGGCTTATGTATTCATTCATTTTCTTCAAGCAAAATGTCTTTATTGCCCATAGTAAGCCAGTGACTGTATCAGAACTTTCGCTTAAGATTCCTAATATCTGCTTGAGGAGGTGAATGGATGAGTATGCCCTTACAGTATGGTAGCACTGCTTGTGCTGTGGTATAGATGGGCTCAGGGTTGCAATGACGATTCAGTTTGTGAACTTAGCCCTTCACGGGGTGAATAAAGGCTAATCTGAAGAGAAGACGCCTAAATTGACTTCTGAATAATCAGCCACTTGCAGGTGGACCAGCATAGAATGGAAGAGCCAGCCAAAGTGAGAAGACACTCAGGACCAACACTGCGGTGAGGGGCTCCTGAGCCCTGTGGATACAGCAACACCAACTGCTGACTGAGTAGAAAAGAAGGCAAATGGTTAGGTTACTCAGCTACCCAGGGAAGGCAGGAGCATGAAGGGCTGTGTAAATCACTTAAGGAAGTTTTCACTTTATTCTAATAGCAATGTATTTTGAGAGCTGATCAATTGTAGGTGTAGAATTGGTGGAACCAAAGCAAGCAGAGAGGTGTAACAGCCTGGGGAAGGGATGAAAACAGTGAGTGGAGGAGCCATAGACGTGAAGGCCATGGGCATGAACAGGGCTGGGCACTGGCTGGGGCCTGGACGCTGCTAGAGAGGGTGCCATAAGGGTGATTTCTTGTTCCTGGCTGGCAGTGTTATGTAAACAACCTTGTCACTTACTAAAGTGCAAACTTGCAAAAGAAGGGAAAACTAAGGACACACTGAGAACATTGATGAAGTTGAGTTCTTGAATTTAGTGCAAGAGTGTACAGTTTCGTCTGTACTACACTGATGCACTTTATGAATATAACCTTCTGATGTACATAAAATGTCAACAAAATTCCTAAGTTTTTCTTACACTTGGAGATTTTTTAAAGGTCCTTTCACTAGGAGTCAACTTTTATGGTCATCCTGTGTTAAGTAGGAAGGCTGTAATAGTCTTTACCAGCGCTTGGTGTAATTAGGAAGGAATTTCATGGTCTTTGTCATCTGGTTTATAATACAATAATTTACCTGAGTATTTTTTTTTCCTTAGGGCAGCAAACCATCAAGGGTACAATGGGAGAGTTGGTATTGTGTGTATGGAGAGCCACACCTGTTTGGGACTTGAGAAATGAGTTAGTCTATCTGGTAGGTGACCACATCTGTGAGCACACTGCATGTTCTGTGACCTTGACTAACTGTAATCTCAAGCATGCATTCTGAATCTATTTTAAAAATATGGTAATCATATGTCACAGTCATTTAGTTTATAAGGTCCAAGTGTTTATCATTTCTTGCAACAAAAACCTTCCCCCCAGCCAGACCTCCCTTCTCACTATGTGCTTTGCCTTGGGTCTTGTATTTCTCTACAAGTTCTTGGTGTTTTGGTTTCAAATAATCTTATTATGGTTTTATTCATTTTATTATTATTGAAAAACATACTTTGATTTTTAAATATCATTATTGGGTATTTCTTTACTTTTTCAGTGATTTCTCTTCTTTAACTGAGGATTGGATCCAACTAGCAATACCATAATTCAGACACAAGGACAACAGTGAAGGGCCACTGAGCCAATTTGTATTGATAGCCAAGTAATTATTGTAGTAGCTGTATGAGTCAAGTGGGAAATTTCTGCCATTTAGTCCCAAATTGTGTAGAAAGGGAGAGGTCATACGGATGGGAGCCCCTGTGCTGCAGGGGACAAGCTGGAAGAGGGGGTCAAGTATTGTAGGATGCCCACAGGCCTGGCACTAGATGCAACATGACAGTCGGTATCCCCTCTTTGGTGCTCCTAATAAATTATTAAATTATTTCTTACTGATAAGGATTGAATTATGCTTGTTATTTCAGGATACATAGAAGTCACGGAGCTTTTCCCAGAGAAGACACTTGGTGGGTGTTTGAGTTTTTTTGTTTGTTTTAATAGCATACCATCTTTCCCCCTCCCTCAGTCTTAAGGACTAAAGTTACTTCCACAAGCTCATAGGCTGTTAGGAGCCGCTGAGATTGTTGCATGATGCCAGTTGAGCAGATTTAACTGGAGCCCTCAACAAAGGCAAGAACAGGATTAGTCCAGGAGTAACAAAATCAGGTAGATATTATCTTAAAGTAGCCTAGTATTCTTTTGCCAAATTCAGATGGAAACTGTGAACTGGCAAAGTGCAGACCATGCTGGTGCCAGCAATTGGCACAGCCTGCTGCTGTCATGGCTGGGTCCCCGTGCCGTGCTGGTTGTGCTGGCGGTGGCCTCCACCGGTGCTGTGTTCTGCTGCTGATATTTATTGGCTGCTGGCTTGGGGCTTTTTGGTGCTAACGGCTCCTGAGGTTTATTGCTCTTTCTTTTAAAGCAACCTCTGTCCATATAACTTAGGATAAAAATCCCAAGTATTTATGGGACTTTGAAGCCCATACTGTTTGAGAAATAAACCATGAGCAGGTTTACAGAAATACCAAAATAAGTCTTTATTTGCACAGGACCCGGGCTGCAGCATGGGGTGGTCAGACATAGGGGGCTCCCTCCTGCATCTGCCCCCCAAGAAGAGGCTGTGGAGGGCAGTTTATATAGTGGCTGCAGGCCTGTGTCAGGAGGGGCAGGGACTAAAAACAGAATCCTCAGGAAGGCTAGTTGTGAAAGTTGGGGGCCCTCATAAGGGGACAAATATTTTCCCTTCCCAGTAAGGGAGACAAAACAGTGGTGGCCGAAGTGATGAGAAGGGGCATAGTGCTGTCTGGCTGCATGTGTATTAGAGTGGACAGTGGCAGCTCCACAGACGGGGAGGACGCGGAAGCAAGTCATTCAGGTCCACTGTGGAAGAAGGGGACCAAAGGAAATCCAGGCACAGGCAATGCGGCCTCTAGCCAAGCCATGACTCCTCTTCAGCCGGGAGGGTCAGGCACTTTTCTGTCTCGACATGCTGTATACATTTTATTCATACCATTTTGTTCTTTATCAAAGACTCAGTCAAGAAAGATAAGCCATGCTTATTCGACCCAATCACATTGGGAGGAGAGACAGCCTGTGTGAGAGGTCCACAGCCTGTTGTCATTTGGATTTGTTGAACTTGCTGTTAGCAAATCTTTGGTTTCACGGTATTTATCAGAAACCCTTACTTGCTCTTAAAGTAGCCACAGAACAGCAGGCAGGTGGTGGGTGCTGAGCTCTGGTCCTCTTTTTCTGAACACAGAACTGGATCGTTCATAGCTCTTTAAACGAGGCCCAGTGAGCTATATAAAATAAATATGGCACCAGGAGTCCACAGAAGGAAGGAAGGGCAACAAAATGTTTTGCTGTTGTAAATTGAGCTCAGGTGGCCTGGCTGAGACCCACATGCACAGCAGAATAGGTGCAGTAACAGTCGCGTCATCCTTCTGTCTGCCTTTACATGCAAACTTTATCTTTTAATTAGATCTCAGCAGTTAGAAATCCTTTCAGGCTTTGCTAAGATTTAAGCTCTTCTGGCCTTTCCCTGTTTCCCCGCCACTGGGCCTCCATCGGCATATTGAATTCAGGTGTTACCTAGTGTAACCTACAGATGGCAGTACTGAGCTAAAGTGGTCATTCTACCACCGCCAGAGGGATTATGCAGGTTTACCCCAAACTGGGAAATTCCTTAGTACTCTGTTTAATTTGGGTTGACCCGAGAGAGGAAAAGTAGAGGGATCAGAACATGGCCTGTGAAGGATTAACAGAAACGAGAGAATGCTATGTTTTCAGTTCTTTATCAGAAAAAGCCAAATTGACAAAACCATTGCAATGTTTACATTAATGTGAACAAGTTATAAATGTAGAGAGCTTAAGCAAGTCGCAAGAATCAGCCTATTTTTATACAGCAATGTGCACCGGCCTATTTCTCCTACTTATGTTATCATCACTCGGTAATGCATGCTGCAGGAAGTCAGCCAGTTAGAAATGAATTGGAGGAAGATTCTGTAAGTAAAAATTTGTTACATTTGTAAAGAAGAAAATTCACTGGAATAAAAAGGGTTGGGAAACAGCCTCATGAGAGGAAGAGAACAGTGTGTGCCATATTAATCATAAATTAATATTTAGTTGACATGCACCTCAAAGATGACTGGCTTTCGTGAGTGATTTGAAAAGAGGCTATAGATACTGTGTAAATTAAAATGCTTAGGGGAATTCTTTCCTATCCACACTTCCAGGGACATGATAAGTTGCCCAAACTTCCTCTGCCGTACAGGGTAAATTTAGATTAGGATACCATGGCCAGATCCATCATTTATCAGCCAGCTCAGCTGTTCCTGCAGGTAGAGATTAAATTTAAAATTTTTCTACTCCCTCAAATCTTGTATTTACTAAATAGAGCAACAATTCCACAGAATCAATTTTTAAAAAGAACTAGACTAATAGTACTTCCTGGGCAATGAGTGACTTCTCAGGATACAGCTTGGAGTCAGTGTAAGAAATGTCATCTCTCCAGCAGTTGGAGCCTCACTGGTCACTCACTGCTAGAATTAAAGTCTCTTGTTTACAAACAATCTTAAAAACTCAAGGAAAACCTTGGTGTAATATCTGACTAGAATTGAAATATCAAGGGTAACACTGTATTTTTTAATACAAGGCTTTCTAGAAACAAATGCAGTAGAAATTCTTCATTTTGTGCAAAAGAATTAGAATATGACTTATAGCCAGCAACGGAGCCTGTTATCTCAGCACTCTAGGAGGCTGAGGCATGAGGTTTCTAAGTTCTGGCCCAGCCTGTATAAAAAAGCAACTTTGTTAACCTTTGTGTCAAAAGAAAAGAAGAGAAAAGAAAAAAAAGAAAAGAAAAGAAAAGAAAAGAAAATGTTTTAGGTCAAAATAAAAAGAAATAAATAAGGGGCAGGGGAGATGGCTCAGTAGAATAAGCATTTCCTTGGCAAATGCAAGGGCCTGAGTTCAATCTCCAGTTCAGCCAATGAATAGATAAATAAATAAATAAATAAAATAAAAAATAGTTTGGTGTGGAGCTAGGTGCAAAGGTCCTGAGTTTAATTCCCAGTAGTGTGTGTGCGCGCACACACACACACACACACACACCACACAGTGAGAACACAGTTTTGTGAAGATGGCACCTGAGAGGAAGAAAGGCCCATGACCTTAATATCTGGACAGGAAAGAAAGCAAGTAAGTATGATGGACACTTACAGGACTGATGTGGCTAGCAGCAGCACCTGGCTTGGAGCCTTCCCTGGGGCACTGCAGCCAAAAGCCAGGCGGTCCTTGATTCCTGAGCTCAGTCAGAAAGAGGAGGAGATAGCAAAACAGCAAGAGAAGGATTCAAGCACTTGCAAAACTGAAACAAAAATATTTTATAAGTTCCTGATATGTTATTTGAAAATAAGGCGGTAGGAGAGAATTTGGAGTAAGATGAGGGGAAAAGGAAGAGGAGTGGGGAAGAGAAACAGAAAGAAGTGAGGGAGGTGGTAGGAAGAGAAGGGAGCGAGGTGTGAGCGGGGAGCCCAAGACCTTGGAGCATGAGCTGAGGCTGGACGTGGTTTCCTCAGGTGGGCGAAGGTCTAGCCATCCTCGAGGTGCCTAGCAGCCTGCTGTGCAACCCCGTGACCCCTGGAGGAAAGTAATTAAATGATTTATAAACAGCAGAGCATCTACATATTTCACCTTGATGAAAGCAGCCAATGGAGTAAAGAGATAAGCTGGGGAATCTAAGAAAATATCTGTGTGCCTTTCATCCAGGAAGGGATTAATATCCCAAGTATATAAGGAAAGAGCCAGGGAGATAGCTCAGTGGCACAATACCTGCCCGGCAAGTTCAAAGTCCTGAGTTCAATTCCCAGTACCCCCAAAAAATGTATGGTATAAAAATCAACTATGTTTTATGTTGAGGTAAAATGAATAGTGTGGAAAATAGAGGTTTTATAACCTGAAATCAGTACAGTTCTGTAGATTCTGTTCTTACAAAAGAACAATGAGAAACTGAAATTTGATTTTTGAGCCAAAATATTTGAACACTCTGGCCTCAAATACAAATAGTAGACGACTCAGATAAAGAGTGAGTTTCAATCTCTGTGGTTGAAAAAGCACTTATGAGCTGAGTGCTGAATTCTGGGTGTTGGCTGGATGACGGTGGCAAGGTGAGCTCTCTCCGGCTCCTTTCCTGGTGATTGTAATCAATTTCTTTCAAGATTGATTAATGTGATGTTTCAAGATTGATTAATGTATTTGATTAAAGTTATGTTAAAATTACAAACCAATTTGACTTTTACTAAAATAAATAACCTTGAAAACTGCTTTATAGGCGAATAAATGATTATGAAAAGACTGTGCCCATTTGATCAATGTTAGGCTGTAAGGATTTTCCACCAGTCTCCTTCACACCCTGCCATATATGAGCTGTGTTGCGCGGTGCCTGTCTTTCTTGTCCCTTGCCTTTGATGCATGAGGATTTTAAACTCAGATTCCTGGTTTATTGGGATCTCAAGCTTCATTTGACATCTTTGTCAAATGGTGTGATTGATTATACATCCTGGGGCTGAGCTGGTTGTACACAGGCAGCAAGCTCCAGAATACTAGAAACTATTCAGATCCTTAGTGTTCTCTGGACAGTCTGAGGCAGATTTCAAATATTAGCTTCCAGATCCTTTTTATAGTGTCAAGCATTTCTCAATACATTTAATTTCATCATACCCATTACTCATCATGCTTTCACGACTTGAGTGAACAAGAGGAGCTAAGAAGTTTCTGACAACCAAGCCTTAATCAAACCTCCACTATGGAGTATAGGATACCAGGCAGCTAAATTGGCTTTATTGTCATTGAAGTTCGATTATATCCATAATGCATCACAGCTTATGTAAAATAGTGTGCTGTAAGTCATGGAATCACTGAGGTTAAAAGGAAACATTGTCAAAATAGACTGAGCCTTGCCCTGGGCCTCGCCTTTTGCTCAGAGCTCCAACTCCACTTGCTACCAAGAGGCATAACAAAAGTTGTCACCAACTTACAGCTCACGGTACTTTATTAAATTTTTGCCAGTTAAACTTCTCTCTGGAGGAATTTGTCTTAAGATAAAATGTAGGAAGTGCTGGACTTGTGTTTGTTTTAAAGTTTGACATGGCTAATGCACAACATTGTTTCCGGCAATTGCTCTATTTTCTTACAGATCATGTTTAAAAGTAGATTGTAGGGAATGGCTTCTCAATGCATATTCAAAAATGCAACCCAATGTGGTCCACTGGAAAAGCCCATCAACACTGCTGTCCTGAATTTTGGAAACTTTTAAGAGGTAGCACTGACAGTCTGCCACCAAACCTGCTCATAGCCACATCTGTAGAACTGTGCTTGGCGTTGTCTCCTGCAGGCAGGAGACGCATGTCCCCAGGTTGCATTTTGTTCCTCCAGTTGTTGAATCCACGTAATCCAGGAGTCAGACCTGAACTGCTATAGTGCAAGCAAGCCTTCAACATTAGATAACGCTGCAACTCAGATGAAATAATTAAACCAGGGCTCTGGTATGAACAGGAAAGCTCTTGATAGACAAGCACATAATGGGCACAGTCAGTGAGACGACTAACATAATATATCACAATAGCAGCCACATTTCTAGGAATGAAACAAGTTGGGTGATGATGAGAAGCTGCAGAGAGGAGACTAGTGCTGCCTCTTTAGATACACTCTCGTTAAAGTTTATTAGAAGGATTAGGATTCTGTTGTTCCTGACAAGAACAAATGTCTGCCTTATTGGACAATGCTGCTAAGAATCCATGATTCAGTCCACTTTCGGGGACCCAGGCTACTATTAGGTTGCTGCTCTGCCATTGCTAGACAGGCCATTCAGTTCATTCCCAGCCAGTGGTGTTCACTATCAAATTGAATTTCTGACAGTGAAATAGGAGAGTAGGTAATGAAGATACTTAAAAGATGCCTATCAGCTATCTGCTCGTTTTTTTCTAGGAATGAATGCAAAAGGCTACAGGGCCAGATGTCACCACAAAGCCTGGTAATTTGCATGTAGGACAAAGACACAATCTTCCATGCTGTAATCACACATCCAGTGAATGGTTTTTTGTGTTTTGTCTTTTCCCTTGTGTATTTGGTAGAGTGTCTCACCATGCAGATCAGACTTATGGGGTTCCTTCTGTTTTCGGCCTCCCTAGTGCTGAGATTATAGGCATGTGCCATCACACCTGGACTCTGTCCCTGCTCAGTGAGTCTCCGGGGTGGCACAGCAACCAGTTTTATCATAAGGAAGCTGCCGCAGCTGATTGAGAGTCCACATAACCATTCACCTTCTGCATCCATTTTGTTTCTGGGTCAGACTCCAGGATGTCTAGGAAGTACCTTTCTTGGTAAGGACACTGTACGCGTTCACAGCCTTACTCAGTTGTATAGCAATGCAAAGACAAGTCCTTAAGTGTCACTACTGCCACATGTATTTATGGAGTAAAAATAGAATAATCACAATTGGGCCGGAGAGATGGCTCAGTACATTAAGTGCTTCCCCGGCAAGTACAAGGGCCTGAGTTCAATCCCTTCACCCGCCCCCCAAAAAAAACCCTCTGAGAATAACCACAATTAAAAATTGTGACCTAGAAATACCATGATTGATCCTTAACCATTATTGTATAGATTGCGTTGCGATAGATGTGTGAGTCTTTCTTTTATGGCAGTAAATAAATCACTGAAGACCTTCTGACTTTGCATTTCTGCCATCTGGGAGGGCACCTTTGTAAAATTGCCATCTGGGAACATCTGGTGTGTACTTCTGGCAGTTTCCCCCTACATCATCCTCCATAGCTTCATCAAAAGTATGCATAGGAACTGGATCTTTTTGGAGCTCGGTAGTTTTCCTAGGAGCTATGGAGATAGCTCAGCACTCTAAGTGCCTGACTGGCAAGTGCAAGGACCTGAGTTTGATTCCCCACACCACATGCTGTGCAGACCCTGGAACCCTGGATGCTGTGCTGGCCATTGAAACTTGACATGGTGACATAAGCTTTTAATCCCTATACTGGGGAGGCCACGGCAGGAGGATCATGATGAGTCTGAGTTGCATAGCAAAACCCTATATCAAATACATAAATAAATAAATATTAAATATATAGTTTCCCTAGGCTTTGGGTTTGGAGACTCAGGAATTATTCTGGAGTAGAAAATATAGATATTTGTAGGGCAGATTTGTGGAATCTTTGAAAATATAGCATCTCATGAATTGATCAGGCTTTCTTTCCAGCTATTTGTTCTTGGCCATTTCCTTAGTCCTTAGCTTTGAAGTCACATATTTTGTTTAACAATTTCTGCTTTTGAAGCAGGCCCCCATCCATCCCTTCCTATTCTTACCATCAATAGAATAGAAGAAAAGCTAGCATTTTTGCACTCGGAGGCCTTCTCCGTCATCTTGATACAATGACCTGCTGACCCCCATCGTGGTTGCTGATCTGCTGATCCTTCTCTCCAAACCTGTGGGCTTTGGCCATCGATAGAAGGCCCGACCTGCTTGTGCTTTATCCCCCTGGATGTTGTGCTAGGACTTTGGGCTTGTTCCTCCAGTTCTCACAATCCCTGTAGTAACTGCTGGTAATAAGTAGGCAGGTCAATAGGATGTATTTCTGTACATGTATAATCCTATAGCTACACTTCTATGTATGTGTACATGTTTAAGCCTCCCAGATGTGTGTCTCCCACACCCCACCTGAACTGCAGCTCTTTTAAGAACTTCCGAAATGTGTTTACCCTGCCAAGTGAGGTTTGTCGCTGGGCTACCTTCAGTCTTCTAGCAATAGCAGTTGAAGGTAGAATTCACACCTTGACTAACTCTCTACGCTAATAATCTGTGAGCTAAACAACTACATTAAGAACAACAATGTGTAATATTAACACCATGCTTGAAATACCTGTTATCTTGGTCTCCTACATTTGTACCATTACTAATGTCATATTATTACTATACTCTCATTAAAGTGATTTTTTTAAAAAAGGTAATAAAAGAAAATGAGAGACAAGAACAAAAATTTAAGTTTTCTTGAAAGCATGTGCCAATATTCAATTGTATGTCCCATCTTCATAACTATATCTGATAATATGAGCAACAGATTTGATGAAAAAAATAGACAATATATCAATCATTGTTAATAAGCTATTGTAGTTTTGAAAATCTGTAACATATGTGTTGTTATATGTTATACTGTTTCTGTCTTTTGTTTTATGTTTTTCTTGCTCTTGTCTTTACTTTTCAAAATAGAAAAGCTTCTAATGGAAGACCCTTAAGAACTCTTCCAGTGTCACCCTCCTCAGCTTGCTCCTTAAGAGACATGAAGGATAATTGCTCCAGTTTTAAAGAGCAACATTCTCTTCTCAGGTCCACAAGGCCCAGCTTTGCAGACTCAGTCTATTGAACGTGAGTGTTTTCCTTGGCCTCTCCTGTGCGTGTGCTTGCAGGCTTCAACATGACAATGTGTGTCTCTCCAGCAAATTGCTAAAAGCAACAAGATACAGCCAGCAAAATCAATAATTTAATTTTTCTTAGTATTTTTCCAATGTTACTGGACTTGTGGATGTGTGATCTGCTTTTAAGAAACAGCAGGGGATACTTTTACCAAAATTTACTCTGGGTATAATAAGTTTGCACGCTACAAATAACTCAGACCATAAAAAAGCCCACAGCATCAATTCCATTTAGCAAGTGCTATGACATTAAGGGCTGTCACTGTGACTCTATATTTCCTAGTACTAAAATCTATGTTAGTTCAAGGAAGTTTGCTGGGGGGATGAGTAAAAGTAACAGCATACACAAATGTAGGGGCTTAAATAAGATCTACATCATTTGCTCTTGTGTCCATGTACTCAGCGGCATCCTGGGTCAAGACCACTATGTACAGCTTGGGTTTGGAGATTTCAGTTCCGTCTTACATGATTTTTGTGATTGATCTCTCAAGATCGTCTTTTCCTCTAATATGACAGCTAGCTCTATGCACTGACTCACATGCCAGCCAACACAAATGGGGACAATGCCCTCCATGAAGGTACATGCAATCAGGGGCATGGTCACCTTGCATGAAGGAGTATTACACTGAAGGAGTGTTACTTCCTTCTCTGGTTTGAACGCCAGGTAAGGTGTGAACTGATAAGCTTGGGAGAAACAAGCCAAGGCTCAAAGTATGAATGTCACAAGCAGCAGTGACAATAGGACAGGACACAGGACAGATGCCTCTACTCTCACTTAGTGGAGCTCCTGTGTGTCTTCATGCATATTTTAGCATAACCACCTGTAGGTAGCTGAAACAAAAAGTGCATTTAGAGCTTAACTCTAGGAATTTTCTCTATTCTTATTGGCATTCCATCACTGATGATGTTTTAAGAAAATTGTGATTGGCTTTCACTTGGAGGGTTAAATTAGCATTTTATTGTTGTTTAAACTCATTCAGAGATTACCAAAAAACAAATCAACAGGACCTTTGGGTTTATATTTGATTTCCCTTGAGAAAGCTCTGAGTCAAGCAAGGTAATGATTAGACCAAATTGGAACCTAATGCTGATGCTTCTTGTTAGAATAGAATAACGTTAGTTCAGGCTATCTGAAGCCACTGAGAATTCCTACAATATGTGGTTAAATAGCCTTTGCTGAAAGGACAGCTAACTAAATTGAATTGGCACTCTCAATGCCTCTGGCATCAGTGAGTAGACACAACATAGGCTCCGCGTGAAGAACGCTAGCTTAGTGACCTTGAAGGACAAACCAAAAACTGAGATCCCAACTCAACAGCTGGATGGAAAAGTGAGATCCCTGCCTGGCAAATAAGTACAGCCTTTTGTAGTTAAATTACTCCTCATGTTATGGATTAACAGAATACAAAATAAATCCAGAATAATTTATTGTAACATGGTGAATTTTATATCCCTAAACTCCAAAGATGTAAAAAGATTAGGCAAATACAAGAGTGGAAGTAAATATAGGAAATTTACATAGTTCTCAAAATAAGACAAGGAACCAGTAGTTCATGTGCATACAGTAAAAGTTGGGCTTTACGGATGTTGAGCAAATACCTATGCCTAGTGAGCAGAATTCCCGTGTTAATGAGTCTCATTCACAGCCCAGAGGACTAGCATAGGTTCCAAGGTCTACCTGAGATCCCTGGGTAAAGCTTGGGATTCTGCACACAGTGACAGTTTCTATAAGCAATCTGGCAACACAGAATGAAGGCATCTCTGTGATTTTGCCTTGGATCAGAGTACAAAACAAAATAATCTCCTGTGAGGGAGAAAAATCTATCGGGTGGTGGTGTATCTTAAAGATCTTCAATCTGGTAATGTCACTGACTTCCTGGGAGAAGACACCACATATTTCTTTGATAGGCATTCACCTTCTGTCCAGACTTCATAAAAATTTCAATGATTATAAGTAAGAAAAGTGTCAGGGAAAAAGTTGCAATAAGAGTACTGAAAAGAAAAAAAAAAGAAGCAAATTAAATTTCACTGGAATCTGACATCTAAATAATAGCCTTGAAGTTATTGACTAGAAATTACACTTATACACTGAATAATTTAATAATTCCTACATGAAATAAAACTATACAATATATAAGAAAAAAAGAATATGAAATAAAACCGATTTTATTTGATACTAAGTACCACACAAAAATTCTAGAAACAATATAATACTTAAATTTGAAAACCCAGGCAGAACTCCTGGCAGAGAGGCTAGAGAAAGACCCACCCAGCAGATCCAGGAGCTGAACATCTTACCAGAGTGGCACAGTGGATTCACTTCCAAGAGATGCAGCAGGAAGAAGTGGAGCACAGCGGCCAGACCCCAGCCACACCCACCCGGATGAGTTTGAACTTGGTACATCCAGACCTGGTTCTAAGGTAATAACTCTACCAAAGCTCTACACCAAAGGTCAGAGGACAGTGATATACAAAATGACAAAGAGCAGGATCAAAATGCATTCTCAGGCCCTGAGCCTACCCAGAACAAATGCAGGAGACTATAGCATAGATGGAATTGGAAAGCACACACCTGAAATATCTGAAATAATAGCAGCTGAAGTAAAGAAACAACTGCAGAAAGGTATAGAGGAAATCAGATCAGAAATAATTTCTGAAATTAAGTAAAGAAATGATAACTACAAAGAAAGAAGTACTAAGTGCTTCTAAAGAAGACACTGATTTAAAAAATAGAGGAGGCTAAAAAAAATGATGGAATTCTTGAAGGAGCAGTATGGGAAAGAAATAGCATTCATGAAAAAGATTCAAAGTGATATATAGGAAATTAAAACCTTAATCACAAGCTGGCAAAACCATTTGAAAGAAAGTGAAAGTAGACTTTCAGACCTTGAAGACACTGTTGCAGCTAGTGAAAAGTTAAGAGAGGATCTCTTAAAGACAACTAGGATGCAGTAAAAAGATAACTCAACATCTGCAAGATGATGCAAAGATGAACAACGTAAGACCAATAGGCATCAATGAGAAAGAAGGAGTCAATACAAATGATATAAAAAGAATATAGACAGAAGTAATAGCAAAAAACTACCCAAACATGGGAAACAATCTGACATTCAGTTAATCAAAGAATATAGAACTACAAATAACATCAACCCAATTAAAACCACACTGAGACATGTAATACTCAAGATCCCAGAAATTCAGCACAAAGACGGTATACTCAAAGCCACTAAAGAAAAGAAAGGGATCACATTTAAAGGAAAGCCCATCAGGATAATGGCATATTTCTCTTCACAAACCAGCAAATCAAGAGGAGCATGGAGCAAACTACTTCAAGTCTTGCAAGAAAATTCCAGTCCAGATTGATACATCTTGAAAAACTCTCTTTCAAGTTTAATGGAGAAGTGAAACACTTCCATGACAAAGGACAACTAAAAAACTTTCATGACAACAAAGCCAACCCTACACAGACTACTAAAAGATATTCTAAGGGGCCGGGGAGATGGCTCAGTGGAATAAGCGTTTCCCTGGCAAGCGCAAGGACCTGAGTT
>NDGN011550427.1:3207-15409 GCA_002564285.1 Tympanoctomys barrerae | reverse complement strand
TGTGTGTGTGTGTGTGTGTGTGTGTGTGTGTGTGTGGCCAGCTCAGCCCACCACGGGGCGGGGATGGCTGATGGCTGGGGGATCGAACCACGGTCCCTGTACTTTGCCAAGCTTGTTCCATGTAGGTGCTTTAGACCACTGAGCCATCTCACCAGCCCCCCCAAAATACTTTCTAAAAGCATAAATTCTCCTGAAAAACAAAACAGAAAGAAAACCAAAACCAAAACCAAACAAGCTAAAGTTACTAAAAAGAAGCTGAGTTTCCTGGACCCAAGTCCTATTCCTGACTGCTTTGTGGCCTGACCTTGACTGGTCATGGGGATGAACACACAGATTCAGAAGCAAAAGATGAGGTCTCATAATAACTTTTCAGCTTGAGAAAAAGTAGAGGAGATAGGAGAAACTGGTCCTAGCCCAGTAGAAACTCCTTTCACTAAGAATATGCTAGCTCCCTTGTGCTCTTCTTACTATGCTAAGATGGAGCTATTACTTCATTCTTCATGGAGGCTAAATTTCTCCTCTGTGGATGCTTGGAAAGGGCCAGAGGAAAAGCTATTAAGAGGGAAACACTCATGTCTAAAAATGCACATTTATTTATCTTCACCTGCCCTCTTCATGTCATTATCATTCCACTGAGTCTGTATGGAGAAAGAAGGGATTAAAGAGCCAAGACCAACATCAAAAGAATAATAGCAGTACAGAGGAAGATGAATGGGGTTTCTTTCCCAATGATCTTACAGCTTTATGTACACTGAACCCACTTCTTGTGACAGATGAGGGATTTGTCCATATATCTACGATGCTTGTATAGGCCTAAACTTAAAATAGCTTAGTATATATTTTTGTTCCATTTTCTGAAAAACAGGAACCTAATACAGTTTATCTTACAGCCAGAATTATATTTTGATGTTAGACCAATCACTATATCCTTAAGTTAGCATTTTTTAGAAAAGTAAGTATTGGTAAAGCTTATTGTTTGCTCAATAACTTTGCACTGCTTTGAGTAGGACCACTAGGACGCTTAAACATATGGAAATGTGTCTGAATCTCTGTCATTATGCTTAGCTTTCCAAAGCCTCAATTCACAGAGGGGACAGAGTTTTAGCCATCATTTTCATGTGTCTTAGCAATTGGTGATTAACAGGGGAGGTCTTAAAGTAAACAGAAATTGTAACTGATCTTCAAGAGAGATGAACATATGAAACCTTGATTCATTTATTTTAAAATCCTCCTCTGTGGTAAATAGATAGCTGTGATATATACATTTATATATGTGTGCACAATCAGCTTTAGCAATACTGCTGTGAAGCAGATGAGGCTAGATGTTTTTCTATTTATTTGACAAATACAATATTACATAGACAGGTTAAGCAATTTGTCCTGTAAAGAAGGGTGGAGCTGTGCTCCTCTCTTATACTGCTCTGAAACTGGGTAGCCATTATTTCTAGTGACTTCATCCAAATGCTGCACAATGCAATTTTCCTGAAAAATATTTTAATATATCTCTCATTCCATTTTGCCTTCACTCTCCTCTAAGATTATGATAAACTATTGGTAAATGTGGATGATCTATATTTATATGTGTTCATCATGAGCTCTGATGGCTTTTAGCACATGAAAAAAAGGTCAGAAAATATCTCTGAAATGCTGGGACAGTTAGTCTGAGTTTGTACGAAGTTGATGTCAGCATTGTGATGTTTTGAACCCTCTGTTAGCACGAGCTTGTCGACTGGTTCTGAAGTGGTCCAGTGAGAAGCAAGGGCTTCTTTGAGGCAGGTCCTGCTCATCAATACCCACTGTTCTCCTGATGCAGAGGCCAGAGCATTCTGTTGCACTGTCAAACTGCTTTAACTTGGAAATTTTCTGTACTGTACAATAGGGCTGCACCTTCTTAGTTCCTGTCCTTAAGTGGTCTTTCTCCATTTTGGCGTGTATCTGCATGTCATTTATGGTGACACATTTGGCAAATAATGAGCCTCACTGTTATCTGGCCAGGGAAAGACTATTTTGGTATTATGTTAACTTCTTATTATCTCTTTTGTCAGTTATTTGTCTGACTAAAAAATGATCCTAGATTTATTGACTCTTGTCATGCTTGTTCTTCAACTTCTAGTAAATGCTTAGGAAATACAATTTTTATTTTTAATCTTAAACAGAAAACAATTATCAAAGAAACCCAGTAGAAAAAATATAAGATGAATCTTAAAGATACACATAACAAACTTTTAGTTCTGACAATTCTTGCTCACTTATTTCTGAATGCAACATTGCCAACACACTAGTTTTCCATGCCATTTTTTAAAAAATGAGAAACCAAATTACAAATTTCTTTTCCGATGGAAGTAACTATAATCTGAAGCCTGTTAGCATTTGAGTCAATGTGAAACCGGTTTTGGTGATTCTCATAAAAAAAGACTACACTATCAATACCTTTCATAAAGCTGCTTCTGCTTAGGATCCAGACTCCACTATGAATGCTTCTGTCCCTGTAACAACCTTGGCTGGTTGACATCCCATCGGGTACACTGTCTGCAGTTGCCACTCAGACATGTAGAGTGTGTATTTGCAGATGACACACAGTGGAATAGGAAGGAAACAGAGCTCTGTCGTACCAGTACATGTATTGTAAGGAAGCAGTTACACGGCAACTGCTTTGCTCTTTTATATTCTAAGCAACACACCGGTGAATATATTTCATAATGAACATATTCAACATTTTTATCAGTTCAATACATTATTCATGAATATCAGATAGAAAAGACTTAGTAGATTACTAAGTCTGGAGCCTCTTTGCACCTTTCTCTCCCCAACTGTTGATGCTAGCTCAAAAACCAAAACTGAAACAAAAACCAAAAAACCACCACCAATAACAAAATAAACAAAAAGCACATAAGCAAAACAACAATTTATGAGCTTTAAAAGGAAAGTTCAAAAGCCTGCACTCTAGTGGGAATGAGCAGGGTGTTGCTGTCTTTAGAGAACTGCTGGCTCTTCAGGAAGAAGGCAGGCTAAATCAAGGGGATGTCAACTTCCCTCCTCGAGATCCCAACTCAAGGTAAAGTCCAGGAGGCAATGACACACTTTTGAACAAGTGCTTATTTTCAGTCTCTTTAACACCGCGTAGACTCAGGACTTAGCACTCTTCTTTCCAGTTTGGACTTCAGATAATAATGATTAAAAAAAAAACCCATAAATGAATAGAATTAAAACTACTAGATAATGTTCCCTGGGATTATCTGTACTATCAAGATAGGAAAACTTTGCAGATGCTACTGTCTCTCTAGAGGAATAAATGCTTGCATTTTAATATTCTCAGCAGCTGGTTCCTGTTGAATGCCATCAGGATGATTCAGCCACCCACCAGGAACACCAGTAACAGCAAGTGCACACACAGAAATCTGCAAAACTTTCTTCTTTTGATGCCAACACCATTACACTGGTAGCGTCAAAACCCTTTATGGATTTACCAGCTCAACTAAATGTGACCTTGTTCTCCTCACAAATACCAGCTCACTCTGAAATAAAAACAACTTCTGGCTGATTAAAATGCAACATTCTTCCTGAGTTGAGCGCACCCCATCATCAGCCCCTCCTCGGCTGTGTCCACATTCTCTACCTCTTTTTCACTGTTTCATGAAACTTCAAATGAGATCCATTTACACTCAGCATCCACCATATATGCTGTCCTGCTTACTGCTGAGCACATTCATTTAAAGTTATAGCTCTTCCTTTAATTGCCTCAGGTTATTTTATTGTTGTTCTTTCTAAGAAGTTTTCTATTTTCACAGAATGTGCTAATATGCCTGGAAAAACAGAAATGTGTAGATAAACTCTTTTGACCATAGGCTTCACTAATACATGGTGACCATACCATACTCTAGCTAGTTAAAATTCTATGGTTTCCTTTTGCTTCAAATCTAGACCACATTATACACATAAGGGAAGAAAATGCCAAAGATGATAGCTAACTATCAAAAATGTCCCAGTGCCTCATTTTCCAGTCTCTGAAATAAAATCTAAGGGCATTCAACACAGATTCAGGTGCTCTGAATGGCCATGAAAATATATGGCTGAAGAGGGGAGCTATAAATTTAATGAATACACAGTTGGCTTATAAGAGATGCAACTAAGATTAAATTCAAGATCTTGACCAGCTCTCCAAAGTGAAGTTTCTAGTTCAGTCTACAGAGAGATATATAATAAACTCATTAGTCACTTAAACTAGAAATATAAGCTGATACATCTGGGGATGCTGCAAAGAACCATTGTAAGTGCTGGGATCTGAAGGGAACCTGAAAGATAATGTGGCACTGGAAGTTTACAGTATGTAACAAAACTGTGCATGAGTCAAGTATTGGCTATGACCACCACTATTCTAAATCTCCAAGACAGAAGCAATAAGTCAAATACAGACTTGGGTATAAGAGTCAATACATTTTTCTTCAGTTCCTGTTATGTAAAAGTCATTGTGTTTATTGCATGAATAGGTCTTGAACTCAACCAGGTCAATCTATGATCTCAAGAGTTACATTAAGGGGTAAGAATTAGAGACAGGAGGATATTAATAATGATAGTGGTAGTCATAGAACAATAGTGATTCTGAGTGATAATCATGAACTAGTCATTGCACTAAGAACTTCACAGGTTTCATTTAATGTAAATCTTACAATCTCTTGGTAAAGTAGGTATCATTTTCCTCATTATAGATGTGGAAAGTGAGGCATTGTTAAAGTAAGTACATTGGCTAAAATTACAGAGTTGCTTTCATTATTACAAATGAATATGCAAATAGTTAATTGACAATATAGAATATGACAAGAACCATAAGGCAAAAACTATCAGAGAAGTAAAGAAAACAAAGTTTCTTTTTTGGGGGACTATGGGGGAATGGATAGGTAAATGCAATGCTTGCTTAGGAAACAAGGAATAGTCCATTTTGTAATGTATGTAAGCTTGCTAAATCAGCACTGTCTGGTTAGAATTTATACTCTGGTAAGCTAATAAAATACACTGGTACATACAGGAAGATTTTTAGGAAGAGGGATTTCTTTCTAAAACAAATTTCTAAATATAATTTATTAATAGTTTTTTCTTCTTTTTTCCTTTCCACTTCTCTCTCTCTCTTTCTCTCTTCCTCACACTCCCTCCTTTCTTCCCTCCTGCCTCCCTCTCTCTGTCTCTCTTTCTCTGTGTCTGTGTCTGTCTGTCTGTCTGTTTCTCTCTCTCTCTGTGTCTCTGTCTGTCTGTGTCTGTCTGTCTGTCTGTCTGTCTGTCTGTCTGTCTCTCTCTCTCTCTCTCTCTCTCTCTCTCTCTCTCTCCTTGGAGCAGAGGGAAGAAGAAAAATTAAACAGACAGCTATTGGGGCCTAAAGAGTATACTAACTCCATAGATCTTCTAGAGAGTGCATGGATCTAGGTGTATTCTTTATCATTCCTCACAGCACCTTGTTCTAAGTACACATCCTTCCCCAGTCTTATCTAAGGTAAAGTTATCAGTACAGAAATAGGAAACACAAGACTTTGGTTCTTTTGTTCTCTTAATTATTCCTGGAACATCATCCATGCTTTAGTGCTCAAAATCTGTTTGGGAATCAATTTCATGGTTTAGAGTACAGTAAAGAGAATTTTGAGTTCTAATCTCAGTTTTGCCTTTCTCATTGTAAGACAGTTTTATAACTTCTCTGTGTTTTAGTTTTCTTGTTGGCAAAGTGAATAGTTAACCTCATATAGAATTTTTTAAGTTGTTGTGTATAACTATCCTTTTGATAAAAATAAAACTTTGTGTTTCTGCAAATTCTGTTTACTTTTCTCATTTGGAATCCATGGTTAATGGAAATAAATGTATAGCATCCATGGTCCAGGAAAATTTGTGTACCTTCAGTTTCCCTATTTATTAGGCTTTACTTTAAAATTCTGCTTTCCAAATACAAACTACTGTACATATGATAAAGTGTATAATACTACATATATTTAAAATATATATTTATTTGTTTCAAATTTTAATTGTCCTATAGTGGATATTCCAATATTTTTTTTTTCTGGAGAGCTAGTTAATCCACTTACCCATATTGAGATATCTATAGTTCCTTTCATTTTTAAGATGCAATGATTTTGATTGGTGGTGAAATTTGCTTTGCGACACTTAAGTCAGAGCTTTTTCAACTTCAAACAATAAAATAACAAGTTTCTATACTAATTACAATATATGAACCTTGGGCAGATGTATAATAGGCTCTTTACAACTATTATCACACTGGACAACTGTATTTTATGATGTGAAAATTTCCTGTAAAAATGAACTCTATAGTTGATTATATCCTATATGAAAAACACTGACTTTTAAAATCCACTTTTAAAGTTGATTAGCTCTTCTTTTTCATCTCTTCATTTTGTACCCAGGCACAAGCTTTAAACATCCCCAATAACTAAACATTAGTCCCCACTCTGTCATGGCTTCTATGTCTCACTCTTGTGACCTTGCCTACTGAGTTCATTCTTCCTGATGTAAGCACACATGCTTCACTGCAGTTACATTCGTCACAGTGTTCATGAGAATTATCATCATCCCTACTCTACCTTAGTTCAACAAAACTAAATGTGTTTCTGCAATTTGTTAATTTCTTCAGTAAGGATTTTTTTATCTAGATACAAAATTTTACTGTTTGATCAGTAAATACCTCTTCAGATAAATGACTCAGAAAAATTGGTAGACATTCATGGAAGCAAAATCTTATGTCGAGAGATTTTTATAAATCTAAACAGTGGCAGTTTATTGACCTCGAATCCACTGGTTCAAAATTTATTAGTGTCAACTTAATCTGTCAAAGCAATCTATTAAAGTAATAAGTATAAAAATATGTATCATTTATGTATGATTTGAATTTAGTACATTAGTGAAGAATCAATGTATTTTTAAAGAAATATTAAATCTGATGTACACTGACTAATTCACTGATTTTCTGATATAGTCTAAAATATTATTTTGCTGTCATTAAAACTTTCTTTTTTAAAATAAAGAGTATACAGATGGCAAAGTGATAATATACTTTACTGTAAAAAATTCTATATAATCTTTAACTTTTGTTATTTCAGTGGCCATAGGATATATGAATAAATATCCAAAGGCTTAGCTTCAGGAATTTTTCTTTTACTAAAGTCTGAAAATGCCTAAAGAAAGAGTTGAATGGTTGGCATTTCATCATTGATGTTTATGTGATAAGGCTTACAATGCTACCTTTAAAAGATATATGTGTTTATTTTCATGTTCAATCAGAAGTGTAAGGTTTTAGGACTGGGAATGGATTACAGATCGTTCTCTCCTGGTTATTTTTGGCTTTAAGTATATTGATCATTTTATCATTTTCTTGTTTTAAACTGCTTTAAACACAGCACAAATGTTATTCTCATCATGCCAGAAATGGTTTTGGAATTGATTTTGAGTTTCCATCAATTTTACTCTTTGCACTCTGTGAGAAGTTTTTCACTTGCTTGAATTTGAAAGTACAGTTTTCTTCAAGGATAGGAGAGCACAACATTTAGACAGCCTTAGCTGGCCAAGAAAGCTCAGATGTTCTACTTTACAAAAGGAATAAAAATCATTGCCTTTATTACCATGGACTTTGTTGAAAATACTGAAGAATCATTCATACGAATGCAGTTTCAAGGACTTCCTCCCTCTTTCTTTTCACATAAATGTACGACAAAAGCATGTATCTTCTAAGAAGGCAGTTTGATTGGTCCAGGTTGGCACTGTTTCAGTGTTTGGCCTACGGCGGCTGCTTAGGAATAATTTTGTCTCATCCTCTCTATTTTCCTGGACTGTATCGGACTCAAGACACGTGGTGTGGAAAGGAAATCCAAGTTCTTTAAAAATGCTATTTCTTTTGGTACTAATGCCAAGACCAGTTTTACTTTGGCCAAATGATCTTATCAAGATTTAACAAAAGATATTCAATAATCTCTCCAATGTGGGAGATCACATTAGGCTATGGAAGATAATTTATTATATATGTTACACATACTTTGTTATTCCTGGTAGTGGGGATAGACATGATTAAACTTATTTTATTTACAATAATTTTGTGGCAATTATTCATTTTTATTAATTTAAAAATAAATAAGTAGTATTTTCACATTTTAAACAGATATTGAAACCTATTTTCACTTATTGTTGAAGTCATTTTGGGTTCTACAAAGGCACTTTACTAACAAAGCTTCTTTGCCTTCACAGCACTGTCACAATTCAGAATCTGTAACATTTCAGCCAGGTTCTCTAGACTAATTGGATGAAACAATTGCATTACAGTATTAAGATGCCTTTGCAGAATCAAATGAAAGGAGGTCTGCACAGTTCAGATAGCCTGAATGATTTACCACGAATAAAGCCAAAACCCTGTATGTGCTATGTATTTTTCTAAATTTACAGTACTAATCATTTCTTTCATAAATGCTAGTATTTAACTTCACACTTCAGAATATCAACAAATACAGGGAGAATTTTAGATAGATAAAGTTCATTTGTCTACCTGTATCCTCACTGCTCCCTGCATTTTTGTGCTTCGGGCATGCTTCACGTATTTTGAAAATGCCAGGAATCTTTTTTCCCTGCTATGTAGACCTGGATTTTACATGTGTAATATCACACACCTTAAAACAGAAAGTCCCACACACTAGAGTGGGACATTAATTTAAATGCAGACATAGGGGGAAGAGCTCCATCTACTGAATCAGTCTGATCATAGATTGTACCCTATAGTTATCCCATTCACTACTTTCAACCACTTAACAACCCTGGAGAGAAAAGTTATAGATATGAGCATCCATAAGGAATTAGCTGTGAGCTTGATGCTACTTTAGACATTTCCCAGATAACCTAACCTGCTTTTTTCTTCTGCCCTTCCCACTTTATAACAACAAAAATGGTATGCTTTGCCATATTAACCATTCCTTCAAAGAAGTATAAAGCCATTTTTTTTTAAAGGACAAGCTTCAGATAAAGGGAAAGTCACAGAAAGAAAATCTAACTATCTGGTAGGCTGAGTTGATTAAAAAAGATGCAAAAAGAACAAGGGTAGCCTACTTACTCCTCCGATCATTGCTGGGGAAGTCTGTAGTCATCCAGGATCGGGTCTTCTTGGCTGTCCCTGGCTGCAAAGTGTTGTGGCATTGCAAATTTGCTGTGGCTTCGTGAGATTATGGGGATATGCTTCAGCAAGCCAAAAAAGTTGCAAACAAAATTTAAGAGAGAAAAAAAAAGTACAAAAACAGCTGATCTTACTGGAGAAGCTCTTGGCATTTTCCTACATATGCCACAATTTGCTCTGGTATTTCCTGGTTCTATGATCAGAAAAATTATCACATATTTATTACTGTGTTTTTCAGGGTTGGTGATGATATAGTGGGGACAAACACTCCAACCAAGGAGAATCAAGGCAAAGATCACTCATCCCACTTGTTACAAAGCTTTCTATGTAATCACAGGTTAAAAAGTTTTCTCCTTAGACTACTGAGGACATATAGAAACCATATAAAGAAAAAAAGATGGCCATATTCTTTCTAGATTAGAAAATTATAAAACTTAACACACTAAAAGATACAGAACAAAACAAATTATTTGTAATAAATATGAATGTTAATATAGCATCATAAAATGCAGAGGCATGCAAGATTTATGCAAATATAAATTAAGATAAATTATTAGAATATAAATGGATTTTAATAAGCATATATACATATGTATATGTAGCAACAGTTTATTGAATTTTTAAATTACAGAAAAAATATAATAAATTTACAATTTGCCTCAATAGTAAACCTTTTTAATGAAAAAACAATTAATATAAATGTGAAGTGGCTTTATGTCTCTTTCTCTGTGAATATATGTATATGTCTGTACAAAGTAGTACTGACATCAAAAGGTGATATGCTGAATGAAAACTAAAACTTTTAGTTATTTCAAATAGACTATTCAAAAATATAAGCATTAACTTGGTAGGTTTATTTTTCTTTCTTTTCTTCCTTTTTAAAACACATTTAATTTTCAGGTTCTGTTTTAAAGCACCAAAAGAAAAACAAATTAGAAGAGCATTGCATATCAGTAAGTATTTTGTAAAAAAATCATTTGCATTTATTAGAATATTTAGAGCTAAAAAAAACCCCTCGGCTAATTGGATTTTCTTCAAGCCTTTTCAAGACAAGTTCAGTTGTGAGTTAAGAATAACTATGAGAAATTTCACCTCAAAAGGTAATTTGCTTGTACACTTATAAAGGCCTGAAAAACAAGATTATTTTCTCCATAACTATAACGAAACAGCTAATGAAGAAGTATATTCTGGCAGGAATCAATAAGAATTGTGAAGCCTGAGAGGGTCATCGCAGACTTGAGAAAGGTAACTAAGTGAGGAGACATCAAACGGAGCTAATGGAGATAAAACATTCTGCAAAATGGAAAGTGTTAACAATCACTGACAGGAAAGGACATACTTTAACAGCGATGACAACAACAAAACAAAATAGCCAGAACAACTGGAAATATACATCTGCAGAAGTAAAGTATGACTACTCCTTAAGCAAGAGGAGACCCTACTTCTTTGTCATTCCCTGTGGATGACTGGCTTAAAGGGGAAAAAAAAAAAGCTTGTACAAAAGATACATGTGTTCCTTTTCTGGTATTATTACAGGCCCACCTAGATTTAGCTTTCGATTCCAGATGAGATCAGGCATGTTCAGACTAGCACATCCCTGCTCTGAAAGCACAGAGCTGCTATCATTTCACTAGCAAATTCTCATATCCCTAAATTTATGCACAGTAGATGCCCTTAAAAATCTGCAAATTTTCTGTTTCAGTCAAATGCCTCGGTAAGTCAAAAATTTTAAAAATGTACTCTGCTAGGAATAAGCTGAAAAGTTAAGGCAGACAACTGTTATAAGAAAGGAAAGTTGAACATTACTTACCCTAGGTATCATGTGCAAGCCTTAATGGGGCAATTTACTTTTGTTCTATGATATTTAGAAGGGTATCCAGGTCTGAACTCAGCTCTCACCCTTTTCCTTGCTGGAAAACTGAGTAGACTCACTGAAGGTGCCTCAGAGACAGATCATACAAATCAGCAGCCTTACCTGTGGCCATTCAGAAGACTGCACTTTGGTGTGTGTTTAAAACTATGAATAAAGTCAGAGACAGCGCATGCTCAGCAGGCAATTTAAAAATATTTATAACATTGTTGTTTCAAAAACAAATTTCCTCAAACAAAGCAAAACTCACATTTCTTATCCATGCCAAGTTTAACGTTCTGAGACAAAGCTGTTTTGGAGTTTGCTGTTGGTGGGGGGGCTTCTAAAATTTTTTGTTGAACGAAAAATAGTTCTCTTTTCCTTTTTGGATACTTTTAAGGAGGTGGAATACATTTGCCTCTGAGTTTCAATAAAATTCACCTCTGGTTATGATAAAGTGTTACAAATTTAAGATCTGTAAATAAGAATTTCAATAAAACAACAAATTAACAACTATTGGTTTAAAGAATGTAATGATCATTTAAACCTTCAAGGTATCCTGTTTGTTACTATACAAAAATATATACGGATACAAACAGGACATACAGTATTATGTGAAATAGCTCAAATAATGCATATACAATTGTTTTCATACTTAGAGAAGTTATCTTTTTCTTTGCTAAAAATATGAACTCTTCAAAACTGAAAATTAAGTACATCTCAGTTTTAGGAGTTACAGTGATTATTATCAGTGTAATTTATCTTTTTTCACAGCAAGCATGGAGAGGAAGACAATGCTGATACAATCACATACTGATTGGTTAAATTTTGAGATATAAAAAATAAAAATTTGATTTCAAACAGTTTTTAAAGAACTAATTACAGAAGAAATATCTGTATCATTTCTGCCTGGGAATTTTTATTCGTCTTCCAGTAGAATACTAAATACTACAGTTTTATACCTATCACTAAACCCTGATCGGCCCCGCAAGTCTCAGAGATCTTATTTAAATCTCTTATTTAATTTTTAAGTCTCTGAATGAATTTTAGCTCCTGCTCTACTTTCCAGGGGTGCTTATTTGGCTTTCCAAAAGCTCCACAGACACATCATTCACTATCTAATGTTTTCAAGCTCAACAGACGGTACTGAGAGAAAGAGAGAAAGAGAGAGAGAGAGAGAGAGAGAGAGAGAGAGAGAGAGAGAGAGAGAG
>NDGN011550423.1:4032-29631 GCA_002564285.1 Tympanoctomys barrerae | reverse complement strand
AAAAAAAAACAACTTAGAGGACAGTACTCAAAAAACTCAGACTTCTTTTTTTATCTTTTGTCTTCCCTGGGGATTGGACCCAGGCCTGTTGTACACTAGGCACGTGCAGTCCCTCCGAGTTACACACCTAGCTCAGAACATCTAGATTCCCAAGCAGCGCTGGGCCCTCGTCTGTGACCCCAGCACTCTGGGATGCTGAAGCAGGACGATTTCAGGTTGAGCCCAGCCAGGGCAACTTAGAGACTTAACAAGACCATGTGTTAAAATAGAAACAAACAAACATCAAATAAGTGAATAATTGGAGGGAAAGGAGAAGGAAGGAAAACAATACCTAGACTTCCATCTTCTCATGCAAACAGACAATCTGGTAGCACAGAATCTATAAACAACCTCAAAAAAATACCCGCTGGCCTGGGGGCTGCGATTTAAGTGAGGTCCCGGGCTCTGGGCACCCCTGCCCCAGCCTCTGTGGCCCTTCACTTCCTTCACTCCTGAGTGTCTGTCAGGCCCTTGGGGTTGGTGCTGCCTGGAGTCCAGCTCAGGAGAGCCGTCGCCCGCCTTCCCTGGCCCTTCCTGGGGAGCCAGGGCCGACGAGGCTCACAAGCTGTGCTGGGGAGGCGGAGGACTCTGGGCTTCCTGAGGGTCAGGAGAGCCCGATGGGCATCATCCAGCCTGCTTTTCTGGGTGCCCTGTGGTTGTGACATCGGAATGCATGTCAGCCAAATGTGGCAGCTGGGCTTCATCTCTTGGTGTCACTGAGAGAGACCTGGGCCTCAGCTTTGCAGGAGCCCGAGGGGCCTTGGCAGGTCCCTTAGCCTCTTAGTGTTTTGCCTTTCTTAACCCTAACAGTGGAAATCAGCCAGTCAGGTGCCAATCCTTGAGCATGCTGTCTAGCGTAGAGGGGATGCTCACCAGCCATTTATTATGTTTAGATCACTTAAATTAGAATGAAGTAGAGATAAATGAAACACCAGTCCACCCCAGGCCCTGGCAACCTCTCCCTTGCTCCCCACATGTGGCCAGCAGTGCCCTGGTGATGGTTGGGCATGGGTGTCCCTGACCTGGAAGCTTTCCCAGGGCTGCCTGGGAGCTGGGTGCTGAGCCCTGACCCCTGGGGCTCAGGTGCCACCGGGACTTTCCGATCTCTCCCTTGTCACCCTACAAGTCCCCATTCCAAGCTTATGTCTAGGCTTCTCTGACCTGTAATACTTCCTCTGGCTCCAAAAATAAAAATGTGAGACTCAGAGTGTTTGGTAGACCAAGTCTCTAAGAAAAGCCCAAGCGAGTGGTGGAGCGGGTGCAAATGCAGACTCATTGCTTTAGCTAGAAGGCACGCACTGGGCAGAGAAAGGGCCGCAAGGGGTCTGCAGGGCTGTTCAGTTCCAGCTTTGCCTTCATAAAGACCAGGGGACAGAGCCACCCAGTTTTCTTGTTAGCAGAGGGACAGTGAGAAGGCGTGGGCTGCATTTGGCGTACCTCCTGCCCAGGGTGTGCCTGGTGCTGGGAAGCGCTCCTCCTCAACCCCGCACAGGCCTCAGGCAGGCCTGGCACACAGTGAGGGGAGGAGGAGTGGAGCAGGCAGGAAGTGCGGCCACAGTGGCCAAAGCCACACTCCAGGGCTGGGGACAGAGGAGCTGTGTGCACACAAAAGTAGGGAGAAGGAGGCTACAGCTGGCGCTCGGCGAGCCTCTTCTAGAGCAGACTGCGGCTGTAGATCTTATTTAATTGATATTACACTTTATTGCAGAATGTTAAAATTTTAATGTGTCCATAAATCTGTTTCCTGCTTGCAGAGGACTTAGCTGTACGAGGAGCGCTGCACGGGGAGGAGGCGAGGAAGGGCAGAGGAACCCGCGGTGCAAGGCATCAATATTTCAGGAGGCGAGAAAATGGTGCCACAGAAGGAAAACCAGAACAAATAAAACCGCTGGGGTTTCAGAGTTGGTTAGCAAGGCTGCTGGTTAGCTGCAGGGAAGCTTTGCAAGGTCAGCTATCGTGGTGCAAAGGGAGCAGACGGCTGGACCCGGGATGTCTGTCCGCGCTGAAGCCTGCCTGGCGGAAATTGCCTGGTCCCAGCAGGACAGCAGGGCGAGGGACCCAACCAGAGCTGGGACTTGGTAGTGCCGGGAGATACCCGGAGCCCAGAGCCCGCTGTGAAGCCCACTGCCATCCTCTCTGTGTGGCCACTGGCAAATTGCACACATGCTTGGAGCCTTTGCTTCACGGGCAAAGAGCACAGATCTCTGGGAGCTTCGTTCAGAGCCTGGCTGCACTAGGGAGAGTGCCCACAGCGCAGCAGCACTGCCGGTCAGCGCGTGCGTTAGTCCATTAGTCAGCAAGCCATTTGCAGTCGAGTCCAGAGTGACGGCCCAGGATCCACTTGGGACAGTCTGCAGGGACAGCCGGAGCTCCAGCCTCTCTGTGCTGAGACCCCCGCCCCTCCTCACGTGGGGCACACCCTGTCCTCCTGGGGACTGCGCACACGGAGCACGCTCCCTTCTTGCGGCCTGATCTGACAGGAGGTGAGCTTGCAGGCCCGCCCTGGTCGCCCTGCTAGCTTCCTCCCCTTCTGGCAGTTGGGCGTCATCTGGTGCATGGTTCTGGTTGCTGAGCTGGTGCCATGTGGCACCGGCCCTTCTTCCACGGCCACCCACCTCCTTTCTGCTCCACCCCATGCCCACCGGAGGCGGGACCCTGTGCCCTGTGTGGGAGAGATTTATGCTCCTGTATTCCCGCTATTGCCCCCCTCTTATGCCTGCCCCTCACCAGGCTCGGTGTGGCCAGAGTACACCAAGTGCAGGTCACTGACACCAGCAGTAGTAAGCTGCCAGCCTGTTGCAGTTGATGTAAGAAGGGATTTATTTAAGAGTGCTTAAGAATTGATCAATGTCCTCATTAAAGTCCTGAGCACACGGCATGATGCTCATTAGATATTTTTGTGCCAATCAGGAGAGAAGCACCTCAGATCTGTAGCCTTCCTTCCGAGTGAGCCCAGGCTCCGCTTTGAACCTCCCGGACCGGATCTGAATGCTGACAGGCTGGCAGCCTTAACATGAGTTCACTTTAATTATCCAGATCTGGGAAGAAGAAAAAGATGAGTAACTCGGGGATGAAAGTATTCACACTCGCCATGCAAGAGCCTCAGAGGAGTCTCGGGAGGCAGGGGCAGAGCCGGAGGAGGCGAGGCTGGAAGCAGAGACGAGCTGGCCAGCTTCCCGGGTTGTGTGCATGCCCTTGTCCTCGGTCTGGTCTCCAAACCTAGAGCACTGGAAAGCAGGTGGTGATTACGGAGTTCCCTGACCCAATGCAGCTTGCCCGGTTTCCCTTATTGATAACAATCATAGTCCAATAGATCCACACAAATATTAGTGGTTTAAATAAGATTTTTTTCTTGGCCACATGTCTGTGGTCAGTGAGGGGCTGGCTAGGACTGGTGGTGGAGGATGGCCGTGCCCACAAGCAGGGAAGCCAGGGACCTGGAGGTGGACAGATGACCTGGGCCATTATGATGCCCTCTGTCACTAGGGTCATCCTCAGAGGAGAGTGGCAGGATGTGAGACATGGAGGGGGCTCCAACCCCTGGAGCAGTGAGTGACTGCATGGGTCTCTTTGAAAGGCTTTGATGGGTATTTGTTCTGTAACCCAGGAGTCCAAGGGCTTACAGGTGGCTAAAGGCAGGGGCACCAGGACACGGGTCTGGCACACGCTGCCCATGCTACGCTCGGGGCAGCGGCCATTGCAAGGCCAGTCCTACTTCTGGGGCCGAGAGATGCCTCTGCTCCTGGTGGGAGATGCCAGGAAGTCCCCTTGCGTGGGTAGCAGAGAGCGGCAGTCAGTCTGCCAGCTGGCCCTTCAGCTACTCCAGATTTTGATTTCTTTTTAATTTCTAGGGACACAGAGACATGGGTGTCTGGACTTCTGGCACCAGTGCCCTCCGGCATCTCTGGGGGATTTACGTACTTCCGAGAAGCCCGAGGTGGGGGGACTTCATCCAGCACGTGGCTATCTGTGGCCTGGTGGCCCTGACTTCAGCAAGCCTGCTCTCTGTGGCCTTGTGCTGGCTCCTGCCGCCAGGTGCAGTGGTCCCTGCCTGCGGGGCCATCTCCTGGGCCCTGCTGTGCTGCTCCAAGCGTGCCCGGTGCCTCCTCCTCCTCCTCTTCCTGTCCTGTGGCCTGCGTGAGGGCAAAAGGGCTCTGCTGGCAGCCGGCACTGGGATCGTGATCTTTGGACACATCGAGAATATTTTTCATAACTTTAAGGATCTGCTGGACAGCATGACTTGCAACCTGAGGGCAAAGAGCTTCTCCATACATTTCCCACTTTTGAAAAGATACATCGAGGCCATTCAGTGGATTTATGGCCTCACCACTCCCCAAAACCCATTTGATGACCTCGTTTCTTGGAACCACAGCCTGGAGGTCTCTCTGTCCAGCTCCAGCCACGCCCTGGAGGCACAGCTGAAGGACACCAAAGGGGAGGTCCTGGGCGTCCTGTACCACATGGTGACCATGGCGGAGGCCGTCTCCTCTCTGGGCCGAAAGCTTCTTGCCTGCACTGGGCTCTTGCTCCTCCTCCTCGGCACTGGGCTCTTCCTGAAGCGGGTTCTGGGTCCTCGTGGCTGGAAGTACGAAAATGTCTACATCACCAGACACTTTGTCTTGTTTGATGAGGAGCAGAGGCGCCAGCAGCAGCCCTGTGTCCTGCCCCTGAGCAGGAAGGAGCGGGGAACCTATGCCGTCGTGCCCTCTTTCCGGCTGACCCCCAGGGACAGGAGGGCCCTGGGGCTCTTCCTGCTCCCTGTCCTGGCCCACCTCTGCATGTGGGTGCTGTTCGCGGCCGTGGACTACCTACTCTACCGGCTCCTCCGCTCGGTGGGCAGACAGCTGCAGAGCCTGCCGGGACTGGAGGTCCACCTGCAGCTGTTCGGGCAGGTAAGGGCGTGGGCGTGAGACCTGAGGCCTCCCTGCAGGGTGCCCTTGGGCCTCTGATCCTGGCAGAGAGCTGGCACACAGAGAAGTCCAGCGCGGCCCGCAGGTAGCATAGAATTCCAATTGCCTTGTTTCCCTTTGACTTCTGGGAGGAGGCCTCTGAAGCCAGTTTTGTGGCCCACTCCCATGTGCAATGGCCTGGTCAGGTCTTCTGGGATGCAAGGGGAGAAGCTGCTCCCTGCCTTCCTGCTTCTGGTGTTTTAAACGGGAAGCACTCTCAATACACACCTGCTGCAGCCTCAGAGTGTGCCCCTGGCCACCCTTGGGGTGTTCTTGCAAAGAGCTAGAAAGTGAGACCCGCTAAGCTAGTGGCCCCGGCCTGGCCTCCAGGGGCATCACTGAGGACCTGGCAGAGAGCAAGGAACACACAGTGCTTCCTCCAGAATCCCACAGGAGCTGCTTTGCTGGCTGCTGGCCTCCCTCCTGTCTTTGGGCCTTCCCTTTTCCCTGACGAGATTTGTGAGGATGCTGACGTCGCAGAGGCGCTGGACATTGCCGGACCCTTGTCTAAGCCCAGAACCTGAAGCCAAGCAGTTGGAGCTCACGCTTGAGTGTGTGTGTAGGTGTGTGCATGTACACGCAAGTATGCACGTGTGTGTGTGTGTGTGTGTGTCATATGCTGGCCTGACACGCTGTCTGGCCAGAGCAGGCACAACCACGCCTCTGTGTCTGATGTGCCCCCTCAGTGGCAAGGCGCTGTCGATGGTGGAGGCCCCTGGAGATGCCATGGGAGGTGCGGGCCTGCTGCTGCGCCTCTGCTTGGAACCTCTGCACCAGCGCCAGCCTTCCTTCTGCGTCCTCCTTTCCCCTCTCCTCCTGGCTCAGCAGATCCCTCCCTGGCTCCTGCTCTCCTAATTCTGCGCATCTCCTCCGACTTGATTACTCCAAGCTCTCTGCTTCCCATAAGAATTTAGTTAATTACAAGGCACCCTGATGCTCGGACATTTGGGGCAGGATAGATAACAGAAGCAGCTTCCAGAGCCAGGCCGGGCTTCTGGGGCGGCCATGCAGAGGCCGCCTGCCCCTTCTCTCTCTGCTGCCTTCGCCTTTGTCCTGTCCTTATCTCCCTGCTCCATCCTGCTCCATCCTTCAGGCCTTCTGTTTTCTCCTGCTTCTGTCTCATTCCTTTTCCAGCCCATACCTGACCTCCATTCCCATTTTGTGATTCTCTGGCTTAGGTAGCAGTGAGGACAATGAGCTCTGCCCCCAGAAGCTTTCCAAGGATGGTGCGGGTACCCAGTGCATCCTCCCGGGCACGTCTGGGTATGGGCACTCCATCCTGGAGTTCTGTGGGGGCTCAGGGCCTTGCAGGGTGGGGACCCATGCACATCCTGACAGCAGCAGGGTGCTGGGCCACAGGTGAGATTGAGCAGGTGCCCAGTGCGCTCTGGCCCCAGCAAGCACCTGCATAACCTACAATGCCCGCCCGCCTTGTCCAGGATGCCCAGAGCCTCCTCCGCTGGGAGGGATGCCTCGACTCGAGGCTCTGCCAGGATTTCTCTCCCACTTTCAGTGTTTTAAATAAGACAGGAAATGATCCAAGTTGAGCTGGCCTTGGACTGGGTCTTGTGAGTAAAAGCAGCCTGGTGTGCTCTGAATGAGCACCTACTGTGTGCCTGGGTGCCTGTCCTCTCCCAGCGGTGAGCCCATAATGGGCCCTCCACTGTCACCCAGGCTGGTTTGGCTCGGCCACGTGTGTACTTAGGAGGAGTAAACAAGCTTTAAATCGTTATGGCGCCATTTACTAGATTGCTTAGCATTTTCAAAGCGTGGGTTTGCTTTCCACGTTGCCCTCCATCAACCCGGCACAAAAATGTTGCCTCCATCTTTCTGAGGCCCAGACTCCCAGCTGCAGAATAGTCCCCAGCCGGATTTCTAGACTAAATAACTTCTTTGCAGCCTGAGCTCCCGCTGCTTTCTTAATGCAGGCCTGCTCTTCACAAACCCAATTGATGTGTTTGTTTCTCCAATTGTATGAAAAAGAGTGTGCACTTTTGCTATGGGGACCGGGGCACTGTTTAATTGTAGCCAGGCTGTCTTTTCGAGATTAGAAGCACACAAATGTCTGCCATTGCTCAGGCAGGGGGCTTCTCACTCTTCCCTGGGGTGGGCCCACAAGGCTGGTGTGCTCTCGGATGTGGCTGGGGCTTTGTTTGGTTTTGTTGCCTGCTAAGTCATTTACCTCCTCCGCCCTGACTCTGAGGCGCTCGGGTGATAATAACTTACTAAGCAGCCCGTCTGTAAAGCTAATGCTACGTCCCTGAGGTGCCTCATCTACACTGGGAGCAGCTTATTCATGGGCAGATCTGGTCCATTAATTCCTGCTTTACCAAATTAGCAAACAAATCCACCGAGAGCCGCAGTGACTTTCCCAGGTCAGGGGAAGAAAGCGCCGAGTCAGCATGCACTTCGGGGAGGACAGCCGGGCTGGTGACTCAGTGTCACCTTCGGGCCTCTGTGGCAGGCTTCTGAGGGCAACTGGCCTGTCTCTTTCCCACAAATGAGAAAGAAGCTCCCTTCTTGAGCATCTGAGGAAGGAAAACATGCCAGAGTTCAGAGACTCCAAGAACAGGTCCCTCTCTTTATCGTGGTGACCTTGGAATAGCGTGTCCACCTGGAAGTGGCATTGCACACTGAACAGCAGCAGTCCCTTGCTCTTTCCAGCTCCCCGAGGCTGACTGGAGCTCCACTGAGTGCTCCAGTGTCTTTGAGGCCCGATACAGGCTTATGCTGCTGGAAGCAAGAGGCTGTGTCCCAAGGCCACTCTCCTGCAGTGGACAGGTCCCCGTCTCTCCTCAGAGCCTGCAAGCTGAGTTAAGCCGTGAAGTGCGTTGTGTGGCAGAGTCTGCCTGCTTTCCTCGGCCCCTTCCCCAGGTTCAGGCTGCCGCTGTCCGCGACCCGACAGAGCAAACACTTAGCGGGTGCCCTTCTCTCGGGGGATTTGCGTTTGCAGAAACTCACTTTGGGTGGGACCGCTCCTCGCCCTGTTCCTAGTGCTCATGGGGAGACACAATTGCAAAGCTCTCCTGTGAATTTGGAGATGGACGCTTTGTGCCGCAGGGAAGTATCGAGAAAGAATCAGAGCAGGAAAGTTGTGTGGATGGCAACTGCTTTATTCTTTCATTTCAGAAGCAAGGAGCTCAAGATGTCATCCATGATTCCTCCTTTAATATATCTGTGTTTGAGCCCAGCTGTATGCCCAGCCCCAGGCTGCTGCTGTCTGCGACCTGGGCTCCTCTCGGAGTTATCCTGGTGGTGTTAGTGCTGCTGGGCCTGTTGTCCTCCATCCTGATGCAACTCAAAATCCTGGTGGCCACGTCCTTCTACCCTAGCGTGGCTCAGGAGCGCACCCGATACCTCCACACAAAGCTGCTTAGGAAAAGATCAAAGCAGCTTCAGGAAGAAGTCAGAAGGAAACAGAACCTGTACCTTACAGAGGTAAGGCCAGGATGGGAGCGTGATTTCTAATTAAGCTGGTGTGGAGTTTGAAGGGCAGAAGGAAAGAGGGCTTCCAAGCACTGTAACCTCTCATCAGGGCTTGTGTCCCAACAGGAGGGAGAACACTGAGGGGGAGTAACAAATGCGCACAGCTAGGGCTCTTGGCACTGTGGTTTGAATGCTGGGCAGGAGTCTACGCCATATCCTTTGAATGTTGGCGCCCAGTCAGAGCTTCCAGCATGCCCCAGAGGCTCAGGAGAAGGCCCTCTGCGCTGCTTACCAAAGGATGTGCCCATTTTGCAAGGTCAAAATGAATTGGCTCCTTCCTCAAAGGTGGGCGGGCAGAGTGGGTTGTAGTCTCTGTAGAGTAAGGTCATCAGTGAGTCGTGGATCACAGTCCCATGCATTGTCACTACCAGCCATCAGTAACTTAGAGCTGGAAAAGAGCTCGTAGTGGAAACCCAAGAAAACCCACAAAATAAGCTTTTCTGTCCACTTCAAGTCTGCAGTAGCCCCATCACGAGAAGCTTGTCAGAGACGTCGGAATGACGTGTCCGTTCACCCACTTCTCAGGTTCACTTCTGGCTTCCAGTCCTGAAGGTGACGAGGAGGAAGCGCGCAGATGCTGCCCCCGAAGGTGTTCTGTAAGGGGTGCCGAGTGGCTCAGGCACGCCCAGACGCTGTGGACGTGTGTGTTCAGAAACTGGGGTCTGCCTCCCGGGTCATGTGGGCTGTGACTTCCTGGGGCCACCATATGTCACTGGCGGTGTCCCCACGCTGTTCATCACAGAGCTAAATGGCCCCCAGGAACTGCCTATGTGATCTGTTTTCCAAGCAAAGCACAGGACCTCAGCTGGGTCGGTGCATTAGGAAGGCGTCCCGCCACTCTTCTGGTGAGTCTCAGCAGAGAGCATTGCTCAAAGAAGAAAAAGAAAAGCAGCTGGTGTCTCCACAGCAGTGTCACAGGCAGTGCCAAGGACAGCACCCATGTAGAAAGCCAGCAGAACATCCCCAACTCTTCCACGGTGCTCCCTGGAGGCCAGTGTCTTCCCCATGCCCCGATGCCAGGCCTGCTTCCGAGCCCACTTCCGTCGCCTCCCAAGTTCTGCCCACCGCTGCTGCCTCTCCTACACCCCACTTGCCTGTGTCTCTCTTACTGTCTCTTCTAGCAAGCCCTCAAGGTTAATGATTGAGTCACGAATAGGCCGCATCTGTCCAAATCATCAGGCGGACTCGTTAAAATGCACATCTGGACTTCGTTTTATCTTTACCTATCTCAAAATAATGAGGAAGAAGAAAATCTCCTTGAATACTGATTCTATTATCTCTAAAGTACCAGGAGGGGGAGATTATTTTTATTTAACATTTAAAATTCTTTTTTCCTTTTCAGTAATTTCAGGCTTACCAAAAATTGCAAGAACAGTAGAGTTCAATTTGCCCTTTACCCATTTCCCAAAGGTTAGCATCTCTGTGACCATGGCAGAGTTCTTAAAACCAGAAAAATGACATGGAGAAGTGCCTAAGCTATAGGGTTCATTCAATTTTTGTCCTTTATGTCACTCATAGTCTTGTCGTGGTCCTACATTCAGTCTAGTCCTCTCTGGTCTTGGTTGTATTCAACTGGGAACAGTTCCTCAGTCCCTTTCTTTCATGACTTGACACCTCTGCAGAGTACTGGCCAGGTATGTTGTGAAATTTTCCCAAGTTGGATTTGTCTAATGTTTCCTCTAATTAAAGGCAGGTGGTGCATTTTTGGTGCAAATGCTACAAGAGTGGCAAGATGCTTCTCTTTGTGTGTCGCAGAGGGCAGCCCACAGGCCCACACATGTCAGGGAAAGTTAGTTTGATCATTTGGTTGAGGTGCTATTGGTCACCAGATTCTTCCACTGTGAAGTTGTTGTCCTTTTCTGTATGATAAATAAGCATCTTGGGGGGAGATACTTTGAAACTGTGCACATATACTGTCTCGTATTCTTACCCTCTGATTTTAGAGTCCAGGGATGTAAAAATTGCTATTATGGGGACCAGATGGTGATTTTTCTAGCCCTCTATTTTCTTCCCATGTCTTGCTGGAGTTCTACTATAAGGAACAACAGCGTCTCAGCACACGCATGGTAAAGGGGCAACCTCAGGGGGAACCTCAGAGGAGCCTTGAGCGTCCCAAGTGTTAGAACCTGAGGAGCCCCCAGGCCTTGTTCATTGGGCCTGCACCCCTGCCCTAGAAGTGGGCCCAATGCATGGCCTTCAGGTATTGGGTGCTGGGTTGCTTATTTCTTCACTGCAAGTTCAGGCCCATCTGCTTGAAAGCCTGCTCACAGCACCATGTTTTTTCTGTCTAGTTATTTTTTAAATGGTTCCAACAGACTTAGTGAAGCCACCCATAGGAGGCCCTTCGCATACCTGTCCCTTGAGCCTGTCCCCTCCCTGCTGGCTCCAAGAGCACAGCACAATTTGGCCTCGTGCTCTCTGACCCAGGCCCTGTCCACAGTGCTGCTGTGGAGCAGTCAGGGATGCACTGCCCTGACCTCAAGGCCCTGGCCCTGGGGGCTCCCAGAACCTCTCCCTTCTGGGTGGTCCTGTGCACTTTGCAGTGAGCTACCCAAGAGCCGCCGGATAAGGACTGCTGTGTGGTGTCTCCTCTCACATCACGTCTCTCTCCAAGGTTGGGTCCTAAGGCCCTCAGCCCCTACAAGATAAGGTCTCTATGTCATCAAGTGTGAAATTAGATGTGCACGGGTCAGAGAGATCACCAGGGGCTCATATCGTTAGCACACTGTGTTAGTCAGCTTGCCCTCTCCTGTGACCCAGTACCCAGCACCCACAACTTAGAGGAGGAAGGGTTTAGCTTAGTTCACAGTTTCAGCAGGCGCAGCCCATGGCCAGTTGTCTCCAAGGGAGAACCAGCGTGGTGGGAAGGCCTGCGGAGCAAAGCTGCTTTGCTCGGGGTGTCCAGGAAGCAGAGCAGGGAGCAGCGCCGGAGCGGAAGGGCTGAGGGTCAGATGCAGCGTCCTGGCTCCACCTGGAGGTGCTCAGAGTGTGCTGTACACCCTCAGGTGGCTCCAAGGCAGGCAGGACAACGAGGCAGCACCAGCATGCTAAACGATAAAATGTGAACCCAGATGATCTGCAGCCTACTGACTCTGGTTGAGGACAAAGCAATAAGCTTTCGTGGCCAGCGACTCCCAAGCTGGACAAATCCGGGGTGCACAGTCATCCTAAAAACTGCTGCTGCCCGGCCTCACTCTGGAAGACCCTGACTTGGCTGCGTAAGGCTGGGCATTGGCGTGCTGGAAGCTCCTTGGCGACTCTGATGGGCAGGCAGGATTGAAAACCACACAGAATTGCAGGTGGCCAGTGGTGAAAATTCTCCAACACGAGGAACCTGCCTTAGAAATCAGAACCTGGCTCCGCATTCTGCAAGTGGGTTTCTCTGGCCCCGGCCAGGTCTTCAGTTGTTTCATAAAAACAGTGATGTAGAAAGCATTCCTTAGCAGTTTTCACTGTGCACTTCTAGCTTTGAAGGTACATAAAGCATATCAGAATAATGAAAACCATTGAGAAATTGTATGACATTGAGAAATTCTAATGATATATAGATTATGATAAATATGCTAATAAATCTCTTTCAATCTGTGTTGCCCAGGATTTCCTCTGATTATTAAACCATGGAATAATTCTACTTAGAGCAATTTAACATCATGTAGGACCAGTTCAATAGCCCATGCCTTGGTAGATGCTCATGAAATTGGCATGACTCTCAGTGAAAGGCGTTTGGTAACGTGAGGACACATTTGGAACATTGGCTTACATGAACACGCGTGACTGTATGCTCTCCTGTATTTCCTTGTGTGTTTTTTCATTTGTTTGTTTGTATTTGTTGTGTTGGGGATGGAGCCACAGCAGGCGTGCGGCTGGCTAGGTCGGTGCTCCACCACCCCAGCTGGGTCCTCCTTTCCAAACAAATCCATGCCTGTACCACCAAGGCAGGGAATCACTGTTCACTAGTCAGAGAGCGGAGGTTGCTTTGGAGGGTCTAAATTCTGTAATTGAGTTATTTATTTATGTAATAACATCACCAATGTCCAGAGCAAATATTTGACCAAAGACACCTAGAAGGTTCTGGAGACACTCAGAAGCTCACCGTGGTGCCTGCCTTTTGGGGACCTGCTTTTGCTCTGAATCAACTCAGCAAGTCCCACAAATACTTTGCCAATAAACAGAAATGTGCAGCAGCTTTAGGAAAGTACTCGGGGTGGGGACACGTGGCGCCGGCAGCCCTGGGGGTCTTCGGGACACCACTCATCCCAGCTAGCGCAGCCCTCTTATCTGCAGGAGGGCCTAGAGAGGTGGGGAAGCTCTTGGCTTCTTTGAGACCAGGTCTCCCTTTCTACAGAAGCCATCTCTGTTGCCTCCAGTGACTTTGAGCTGGCCGCAGAGCTTCCCACGTTCCTTGTCCAGGCAAGTCTGTCCTTGGCCTGGCAGACTAGCCAGCAGGGGCTGCCAGGAACGGCTGTTTTGATCATGGAAACAGGATCTGGACTGGCTCATTAGGGCCAATCTAATAAGGGTATAGAATGCTTGTTTAATTGCTGCTTATCACTTTTGATTTAAATAAATTGCTGGTAAAGTCCCTTGCAACACCCATTGTGAGATGTGCCCCGTTAATCTTGTAGAGCCAGAAAGATCATGCCCGAGGTAATTTCATAACACTTCTTCTTTTCACCTCTAATTGTATTGGCCTCTGAAAGTATATTGCATTACAGCCCAAGTCACCCTTTCCTGTCTCATGAATCCCAATTTGGTGGCGTTATTTTGAAAGGTCTTCCAAGTGTCATTGTGCTGGCCTCACTGACCCCGTATGACCTGGTCTTTGAGAATAAAATGTCATTCTGTGTACCTTCAGACCACAGTAACAGATTTCGCTTATTCTACTTGGTTTGTCAAACGTTATTTTTCCTCTTAGATTCTATGTCTCCTGCTTTCTCTGTTACGATCTAATTAATCGCAATTATAATATAGGGTATGTTAAAGTCTTTGCATATCTTTTTGTCTTAATTCACCTAAGAAGAAGAAACACATGTATCTTCCAATAAGGGAGCATATTGCTTAACCTTGATTGTCACCTTGGCTGGGTTAAAAGACACTTGAGTAGGTGACCGAATTAATCCCCCCCTCTTTTTATATTTTAAGAAAGGGTATATAGGGTGTTTAGAACTCTCAGTGATCCACCTGTTTACAGACTCTCAAGTGCTGGGATTACAGGCTTGCACCACCACGCCCAGTCTTAATCGCCCTCTCAGTGTGCCCTGGGGGTGGGGCTGGCACGGCAGGCCTGGGGATCGAACCCGCAGCCCCTGCTTGCAGGCTGTTTAATCCGCTGAGCTATTTGGCCAGCCCTTGAACGCATTAATCTCATCAATGGGTTAACTCTCAAGTGAGGATTAGGATGTAGGGCCTCCTTGGAGGAGCTTACTCTTGGTGGAGGGGTTAGGCGCTGCATCTGGCCGCTGGCCTGGGCTGTGCTCTCTGATTCATTCCCTGCTCTCTGGTCCCAGAGCTGAGCAGCCTGGCTCCAGCAGGCCTTTGTGCCTTGGTGCCTCAGCCTGAGCCCGCCAACCACAGACCAAACGCACTGAAGTCGTGAGGCAAATCAAGCCTCTCCATAAGTGTTAGCACTGGGTGTTTGTTCCGACAGAAAGTGCTGACCATGCAAAGAGTAAGAGTCAGCGATAGCGATTCTTGGCCAGTAATGAGGCCATTGAAGTCAGTTCCTTGAGTCATATGATGGCAAACAGAGAGACTGGTGAAGAAAGTGAGTAGGCTTTGAGTGTGGGTGCATCCCTGTCTAAACCTCCATTGTTTTAGACTTCTGCACAGTGTACAATAAGGTACTATAACTCCTGTGCTGTGCAAGGGGAAGGCCTGACTTGACAGATGGTTCCGGCTTCCAACTGTCCAGAGTTCAGAGCACCTTTGGGAGAAGTTTGAACACAAGCAAATGGAAAGTGGGAAAGATGATGGCAGAAATAAAAATACGACTCCCTGCAGGCCTTAGCTAAAGCCGACGGTGTTTGCTCCACTCTCCTGGGCCTGAGCACATGCGCAGTACGGTGTGTGGTGGGCTTGCCCTTGTCCTCAGCCTCATTTAGCAAAGTCAGCGAAGCACGTAGCCACCAACTGCATCTTGGGGCCTGGGGAGTGGGCAGCCTTGAGGACTCAAGAGAGCAGCAGACGGGTGGAGCAGAGGTGCGTCCCTCACACGGTAGAGCAGTCGTGTCCAGACCTGGCTGATCACCAGAGTCACCTGAGAAAGTAAAAGGAAAGCAAAACTATAAATTCTCAAACCTAATCCCAGATACACTGGATGCCCCCAAGCCCCATGTGCTCAAGGGGGGCTTTGGAAGATGACTGGATGGTGGGAGCTGATAGCTGACTTGTTGCGTGGGGCCTGGGGCCACTGGGGGCATCCCCGCCTGACTTCTCCCCCTCTGTCCCTGTCTCTGTCTCTCTCTCCCTCCTGCCTCTCCCTACTTCCTGTCCGCCATGTCCTCAGTGGCTGTCCTCTGCTCAGCTCCGTGCCATGCCGCCCTCCCTTGGTGCCAGCTGGCTACACACTGAACCATGAGGTATTCTGTCTCAGCAACAAGGGAAGTGACAGACCCCGACTTACATCGTCAGGAGTCCTCGGAGCCCATATTCTAAAGAACTTCATCCATGAGTTGGACAGTTAGGCAAATTTGGTTACCTCTAGTTTAGAGATTCCTAGCCTTGGAGCTGAGGGTGGCTTGAGTAACACATCTAGACAGCGTCGCGGCATGTGCAGAGCTGTTACCTCCTGTGCGGAGCCACTGCTCCTCTCCGAGAGTGCAGACTGGAAACTGCCTGTCCGGAGCTGCCTCGTCCTCATGGCCTGCAGTCTAACTCAAGTCTGGGTGGGCAGGCACCCAGGCAAAAGCAAATCGCATGATGGCCTCACACAGTAGACCGTTTTTGCCTATAGTTAGCTATTTATTAAATATGAGTTAGTATCCAATAGTGCTTTTCAATTAAACTACTCCCATTTAAGGGATGGTAGATCGCATTTTTCTCAGTGGAAGGTAAATGCGACTGTAATAATCCCAGGATAGTGTACAAAGAGATACCTTCAGAGTGGGACGGTTGGGTTCAAATCCATATTCTAATTGCTAGTGATAAAAACCTAAGCATCTTAGACCTTCTCTCTCTCTGGGCCTCTGTTATTTATGAAACTTAAATCCCAGTCTTGTAGCACTTTTGAGTCTTTAATGAGGTGATGGACGTGGAGTCACCAGCACCCGTCCTCCTCCGACGTGCATTAGCAGGTGGCCCTGCCTTCTTCTTCTCCACTATTCCTTGACCAGCCCCACCTGTCTCAACTTTTGACAGTAGGATTCAATTCTGAGAGTAGGAATAGCAAAGAAGGAACTGTAGCCAGGCTTCGCGTGCGCCAGGGCCTGGCGGGCAGTAAGTGCTACTGTGGGCAGAGAGGAGCATTTCAGGCTTCGTGGCCTTGGGCTCTGCCACCAGCACCCCACCCCGCCACTGTCGTGAGAAGCCCCATGGGCTCTAAGCAAAGGGTGGCTGTGGCTGCTTCTGATGAAGCTTGTTTGCAAAAGCAAATGGCAGGCTGATTTGGCCTGTGGACTCCACTGTCCAGCCTCCCGGGACACAGGAAGACTTGGCAGAGCCGCGAAAGAGTGCGGGCTAGATGCAGCAGGAATTCTTAAAGTGGGGAAGAGAGAAATGATCTTCCTGCCCTGCGCTAGCCGGATGGCCGCAAACCATCGCTCCTCTCCAAGCTAGGTGTTTATGAAGACAGATTTGAGTAAGGAACATCGAGGAAGGTGCAGTCTCATAGCCCACAGTTCTTTGAGGGGGACAGCAGCTCCCAGAGACAGCAGGAAGGGACGGTGCCCCGGGGCCAGGTAGGACTGGCTAGTTCTTTCCCGATTAATCAGTGAGTCTTAAAGAACATCAGAAGCTCTCTGATCATCGGTGTAATTTATTTGATGAAAACAGGACATTAGGTTAAAATAATGTTATTTTCTCCACAGACACAAAGAAGCAATCAGAAAAGTCATTCAATTCTAAATGTCCTTTATAATTTCCAAAGGCCTGAAGTCAGGCTGGGGTATCAGCGGCTGGCGACCTGAAAATGGAAATCTTTTTTCTTCAAAGCTCACTGTCCATGTGATATATTGATTAGGAGCAGGCAAGAGGAATCAAGCTGTTTTCATAGAGGAGGCCTGCAGAAGTGTTTGTGCTAAAGTAGAAAGCGGGCCCTATCGTACGGGGGAAATGCACGTGTGTTCTTGGAAATAAACACTTTGCTCTAAAGTACAGCAGGGGATAAAGGAAACCATGCTGCAGTAAAAGCTGGGATTTTGCTTGTTTGTTTTGCTCACGTTTCTTCTTCTCCATCCCTTCCTTCCTTTATTCAGTGCTGCACATGGTGCCTGGGAGCAAACCCAGTGCCTCCTGCTTGCTGACAAGGGCTCGACCACCGACAGACACCCCCAGCCCAGAACTGGTCCCGGACTCAGGCCCTGCTCGCTACCAGGTGGCACGGCCAAGGCACTCCTGACCTCCGCTCAGCTCAGTTCTTTCCAGAAAATGTCACCGCCGTGTGGCACAGTGTTCTCATCACAGTCACCCTTGGCAAGTGCACCACTCCGTTTCATGCCCACCCAAACCTAGAAGCAAAGCTTTCACGGCTCTATAGATAAGCAAATCGAGGCATAGGGAGTCCGCGCACCTGCCCACAGCATGTTCTGGGAGCAGGACTGCACCACAGAGCGCTGTCCCACGCCAGCTTCCGTGCGACCTCTCCCAGCTCAGGGCCCGGCACCCAGGCCCCACGGGGCAGAGTCCACTGCCGGGCTGCTGGTCAGGCCCCCAACCCTGGCCCTGCCGAAGGCCTGCACCCCCTCCCCGCTCTGCTCTTGGAGTCCCCATGCACGACCTCTCCTGGTCTCCCTGGATCCTTCTCCTGCCTACGGGGGCTGCAGGAGAGCCCACAGCACCTCCCAGACTCTGTTTCCCCTGAAACGGGAGAGGCTGCCTTCTGTGGTCGGGATGGTGGCTGACGCTAAGCCTGCTATTGTCACCATGTGATTCTCACCTTCTTTAAAGCCCTTTGCTCCCGTTCTGGATGCCTTTTCTCCAACAAAACATAGAACTAGGAAACTGTTTGCTCAAAACCAGCATCATTCTCCCCACCATCCACACTGAAAAACAGCCCCTCCCACCGGCCCATACTGCAGCATGCAAAGTGTCACAGGACATTAAGGCAGCTGCGTGGGGCACGGTTTCTCCTTGAAAGTCTGCACCGCTCAGCTGGTGTCCAAGCCAGCTTCTGAAGGCCTGCGGTCTGGAGCACCCAGCCCTGCTCCGCATACTTTTCTGTGATGAGCCTGAGCCCAGGGCGCAGCCTTCGCAGGCTTTTCTCTCAGATGTTCTTGAGCCTGTGCGGATGGCATTTATGCAACTCGGAGAGAGACGTCCTGTGGGATTAGTCAGCAGCGAGGCCTCTGACGCAGCCCTGTGATCTGGTTAAAAATAGGAAAGAGGGTGCTTTGCTAGAGTCATCACCATTGTGCAGCGCCCTTTCATTCCTACATCCTGTTCCTTTATCTAAAAATAGATGGAAGCTCTGGCCCTGGATGTTTGCACAAGCTCTCCCGCGCTGCACCTGCCCCTGAGGTCCTCTGTGCTCTGTGCCCCAGCCGCCACCCCGCTGTCAGCCTGGGGCTCATGGCCTCTATTTCTCCTCCTCATCTCCGAAAACCACATGACCAATGAACAAAAGTTAGCGATGCTGGATGGGGCGAACAGGACTGTCCACCCCGCCCACAGGACAGCAGCTCGGCGTTCCCACAGGTCCACTGACTTCCCAGGCCGCCAGCACCCAGCTGTTACGGGAACTGGCCAGGTCTTCAGGTGTTAGAAATAAATTTGGGCATTCATTTAAAACAAAACAGGTCAAATCATGAGTTTTTGGGTTGTGGTCTTTGCCCCTCTGCCCTTAGGGGATCTTGTGTGTTACCAGCTGTGAGATGAAATTCCACAGATGCAGATCTGGTGGCCGAGCCCTCCCGCATTTTCCATTCTTGACCTCTCCTGGAAAGGGCACCCACACTCTTATCTCAACCCTGCCTCTGCTAGGAATGGAACTTTGAATGTGTTTGCTTCACTGACCTTGAGACTCCACCAAACTCCAGTAGCCTGCGAGCCTGGAAAATTCTCATTCCCATTGCCTTCTTCACTTCCTGACCTCAAAGACTAACTCCCCACTGTGCATTCTGACCTCCGGGGCAGAAGTCAGCCTCGCTTCCCACCTGCTCCACCCATTCCTCCCCGTGGTGACGGCCTCTAGTGCCACCACCATTTTCCTCGGCAAACTGCTATGTCTGCTTCTATCCTGCTCCAGCTTCTCTGCCATTCCTGGACTCTAGAGCTCTTCCTCCAAAACCAAAGTGAAAACGAATTTGACAGCACTTTGTTCAGGGCTTGTCCCTGGAGGAGAATTTGCAGTGAGCACTTGCCGTCCCCATTCCTGATTCCGCTGCACCCCAACTGCCTGCTGCCTTAGCGGGTTCCACGGCACCCGGGGCAGCCTCAGCCAAGTCACTAGCTGAGCCCAGGAGGGAACCAGGACATCAGGCATTTCTGCTCCAGCAGGAGCTGCAAATGTTTAGGCAACATCTCAGATATTAAGTGTTTGATGTATTATGTTACCAAGTGTCGGGGGAGGAAGAAATCTCTAATATTTTTCTCACATTCAATAGTACAGAACGTGTTGTTATTCAGGAAACAAACTGGGAAAATTCTCATCATGTATCCCTGGGAGAGTCGAGCTTTGAAGTCAGAAGATTCCAGGGGTCCAAACCACCTGTCCAAACCACCACTTTGTCTTGTTGGTAGACTTATTTTCTCTCTCTCTCTCTCTCTCTCTCTCTCTCTCTCCTCTCTCTATTCGCTCTCTCTTTCTCTCTTTTCTTTCTTTCTTTCTTTCTTTCTTTCTTTCTTTCTTTCTTTCTTTTGTATTTTGGTTTTTACAGGGTCTCAGTATGCAGCTCAGACTTGTGGTGATCCTCTTGCTTTCGGCTTCCCCAGCACCGGGATTACAGGCATGTGCCTCTATGACTGGACTCTGGCCAGCTCAGCCTGTCCTCGGGGTGGGGCTGACGTGGCATGTGGTGCCAGGGATCGAACCTCGGTCCCTGTGCTTGCTTAAGTTTGCCTAAGCAGGTGTTTTAGTCCACTGAGCTATCTTATTGGCCCCTATGTTTCCACTTTCTGATCTACCACCATAAAAGACCATAGCCTAGGTGGATTAAAACAAGAGGTGTTTAAGTTCTCACAGCCTAGAACTCTGAGATGTCCTAGAGCCGTGCCTCCTCGAGGTCTCTAGGAGACATCTTTTGCTGTCTTTTCTACCTTCCTGTAGTGTCTGGCCAGCTTCAGCGTTCCTTGCTTTCTGGCCATAGCCCTGATTCTGCCTCTTCCTCTGCACAGAGTGCTCCTTTTTCTATCAGAGTGATGGTGACTGGGTTGGAGCCCACCTAATGCACTGTGACCTCACATGAATTGATTGCCTCTGAAAGACCCTGTCTCTAAATAAGGCTGTGTGGGCGCCTCTCACGCTCTGCAGGGGCTGGTCCAGGACCCTATGACAGCGCAGATCCTCAGACCTTGAGTGCCTTATATAAAGTAGTATGGTGTTTGCGTGCTTCCCACACACTTCCTCCTTCATACTTTAAATCATCTGTAGGTGACATAAAATCGAATGCATTTAAGTGTCCTGTGCATAGAATACTGGTTGTACTATATCTTGAGGAGGAATAATAACAAGGAAAAAGTCTTAGGGATTTGGCCCAAGTGCAATTATTTTTAAAAACAAACATTTTGATCTAAAGTTGGCTGAATCCTAGCCTTGGAGCCATAGATAGCAAGAGCTGGCTATAGCTGAAGGAATGGGGATGAGGATGTGACCCTATCTTCTCCAGGGACACAATTCCATCCCACAGAGGCACAACCAACTTAGAGACTCCCCTGCAAAGAGCACCCATATGTGGCCAGTGCAGAATCCAGATTTTAGGGAGTATCTTTGCACAAGTAGGTCACAGCGCTGCTGCCCAGTTGGAATGCATTTGTATACCTTCCATTGCCTTTAAATGCAGGCACAAAAAGGGCAGGAGACGTGGGCACTGTGCTTCAGATGCAATCCGAGACAGTTGTTCTAGGGAACTTGAGGTGACCCTCTGGCCACAGTAAAAATGGTCTACTCCTTGGAGACTTAGTGGACATTGAAGGAAAAATTCAGACAGAGGACATAGCCTAATCCCCAGTCCCTCAAATACAGCCAGGTTTTCTGAACTCATTATGGTCAGAAGTGTGGAGCCTCATGGAGAGGTCAAGGACAGGGGTGTAAGCCCTGAGGGGTCAGGACCCACCACAGGTCCAAGACATGCCCGTCCACCCTGGATCTAGAAACTCACCTGACAGCAAGAGAAGGTGACCTTCAACCACCAGGAGTAGGCTCCAACCAAGTATATCTGAACAATTTTACCATTTACATCTGAAAAGGACCATGGTCAAAATGCACTCTGGGGTAGAGGCAAGACGGGCTCAGAGGATGCATCGACCCATCCATCCTCATTAAAGTGATGAGAACCATACCGGAGACTTACAGCAAGGCCTGGTCTAGCTCAAATAATGTAGTGATCACAGCAGGCCCGGTCTAGTTCCAATAATGCAGTAAAATGCAACAAATGTCTATGGTGGCTTTGGCTCTAGGGGTGATAGGGATGGAGCTTGGGTCTTCACCAGTGTGGGCAGGATATGGTGGGGGTCCAGTTGTAGCAGTGACCAGAGGGTTGGGCAGAAGTTTGAGAGCCAGCTGTTGCTTTGGGAGCCTGGGCTTCCTCCTGGAGATGTTTCCAGGCCTAGCTTTCCATATTTGTGGAAAAATAGTTTTGGAAAAGAATCAGTGAAGACGACTGATGAGGAGAGTTGTCTCTTGGCAAGCAAGTTATGGAGAAATTATAGTCTGAAATTTTTTTTTTTTAGTGAAGATCATAACTTAATGTGCTTAAATGCATTTTCAAAGTTCATTTTTTTGGAAAACCTTGCTCCCTTCATTTAAGGCCCTCAACTGAGGGCAGGATGTAAACACAGTTAGGATTTTGAAAAAGGCAGATTAAGAACAGCTAGGGGAAGAAGTGGGTTGCCATGGAAACAAGTCACCCCTGGGACACAGTCACCGGAGTCACCCACCATGCAGAGCAGAGACCTGGAGCTCCCCGGCTGCTGCTCACAGAGCCTGGGCCCGGGGCCAGCCCAGGCTGGGGCTTGACTTAGCCAGGGGAGGAGACGAGTTCCCAGCCTGAATAGAGGGCGTGAACTGTGGTCACCCTGCTTCATGGCGACTCCTAGTTTGTGGGAACAAATATTTAGGAAGCATCTGCCAAGTGCTTGCCGTGTGGGGCCTCTGTTAGACCCTGAAGCCTCTGTGAGCATGCCTGAAGCTGCGAGGAGATCCGGCCAGAAGCCAGCCCCAGGCCACAGTATTCTCTGTGATTCTCCCTTTGTCATTTTACATCCTTGGAAGCACTGTAGTTATGAGCAGAGGAGGCTTAGTGATGATCTGTCCGAGTCACTTCTTCCCCAGGGGCAGGGCCAACATCTGCCTTCCCCGTGTCCTCCCTATGCCAGTACCCAGCCCTTTAGACACTGGGCAACCCTCAGCTGCCCCCAGCGGGTGAAGGCTCTGGGGAGCTGGGCCAGGCTGCCAGTGTAGCTGCCCCCTTTGTGAGGACCAGAGGCCCTTCCACTCAAGTCTCTGCCTCACCCTGATGCCTCATCTGAGCTGAGTTTGGTGACACATGACTCAGGAAGACTCGCCCAGCTCGTAGCTCACAGCTCACACCTCTCATCCCCAGCGCAGACATGAGGAAGAAGCACTCGGTTTAACTTTACTTTTTTTGGAAACAAAATTCCAAAGCATTCATTGTAGAACTATTTTAATTTCAATTATTGACATTCGCCAGTAATTAAGCCAAATGGTATATGAGCTGGGAAACCTCATATGCGTATGAGAAAGCTTGGAAATAAAACCTCATCGGCTTATGAGAAAACTTGGAAATAAAACAGCAAGATCTGTTTCTCAATGGTTTCTTATTTGTGGTGTGTGTGTGCATGCAATTTGGGGTGTCTCAGTGCCTAGGATGCGCTATCACCCCTTAAGTCAGAGGCCCCACAAGCAAATAGGAAAACAGCAGTCAGTTGCTAGGAAAGCTTGTCAAAGGTTTTCTATGTGGGCTTCAGCTCTGTCTCATAGCTGAATTGGTGCGTGGTGGTGGCCATCAGCTGACTCAGGAAACCAGAAGTTTCTCGGAGAACCTTGGGTGGCTTCCTCCTGCGCGGAGGGAGGACGATAAAGCTGTTGATCTGGAGGAAATGATAGCAACAGACGCTGATCGAGGGTTTGCCTGTGCTCCACGCGGTGCTGGCTGTGACTTATACTGAGTATGCATCCTACAAACCTTAGGTCTTACTAGGTCAGGCCAGTGACCCTGGAGAGGCTGAGCAACTTGCCCGAGTGGTGCAGGGGAAGACCTGGAGCCCTGGCGGTCCGGTTCGAGATTCTGTGCACCCACTTTTTCCCACCTTGGCTCTTAACTATAGATTTAAAGCATCAAATATGCATCCTATTATTTTCAATAAAATGCAGAGGAGAAAGGCAACCCAACCTTCAAAGTACGCCAAGAGAATGGGCCTTGCCTGAAAGCTAGGTTTCTGACGAGGGCCTGAGTCGAGTTCTGTGACAGCTGCTGCATTTCATTCTGCTCCTCTTCCTGCTTAGAAGTATTCATTGGAAGTACTAGGCAAGGGTGGTCTGCGCTTACCCACACCTTCCTGTCTGCTCTGGAAACAGCACTGCAAAGACTAAGTTCTCCCTGCAGTCCCTTTCCAAGTCCTCCAGGGACAAGATCTGGGCTCTGAGAGGTCACAACTAATGAGCCTCCCTCCTGCAGATGGCAGCCATGGGGAGGTACTGTGAGGACGACCACGTGAACCGGGCCTGGACAAGTACAGTGGCCCATCTGACCCATTCCCAGTACGCGCAAGAGGACCGCATGCTGGGCAGGTGACGCTGTGCTAGCCCACGTTCTTCTGGAGTGGTCTTTTCCCCTCATCTTGCCTATGGAATGCACTTCAGTGGTCTGGGCCAACTGCGTGACACCCTGGGTCACCTGCTAACCTGGAGACTTTAGGCAATCATTTCTCCTTTCCCCGCCTTTGCATTCTCATCTGTTAAATAAGAGCGGCACCATTCTGCAGAGAACTAAACGGTCGAGTCTATACAGAGCTCAGTTCTGTCCAGCCCCTAATAAGAGCCCAGCAAGTACTAGCATTCTGCATCCGCCAGGCTTGTCTAAGGCTTCATTAGATAAAGCCAAAGGTCTGGTGGAGACCAGGTCTTATTGTGAGGCCAAACAATACCTGGCAACGCTTCCTCACCATCCACCCCTGGTACAGCAGACCCCTTGGTCCCCAGAGTCCCAGAGGCCATTCCTCAAGGGGGGCATGAGGGTTGGGACAAGAGCTGCTGCATCCTCGGCCAGCTCTTAGGCAAGGGCAGTCCCAACCTGGCTTTGTGTTGAAACCCCCTGTTGATGTCAGCACCCCAAGAAGAGACAAGCTCAGCCCTGCACACAGGGTCAGGGGCCAGGCAAAGGGGAGCAGTCCCAGGAGCCGGCGGGCGGCTCATTCGCCCTGGACGCCTCCCTGGTGGGCGCCCGCCTGAGCGCACGGGCCTGTCAAGGAACCTGGTTCCCAGCAGGAGTCCTACAGAGAGCACACTAGAAACCTCATTCTCTGGTGGGCTCCGGCTCACCAGTGAGGACACCCACGTGCTTCAGAGGACAGCGCATGATGAGGGTCTCAAGGTTTATTAAATCCTGCAAAGGCAAAATCACAGAGCTGGCTTAAAACAAATTAGCCATTCAAAAACCTTTAAACAAGAAAGAAAGTGATTTTTTAAATTTCAGAGAAAAATATACTAGTGCAGGCAAGGACAGCATCTGAGTCCTGTCTAGGAACTGTCACGCAGATGTCCCAGGGCGGTGACACTCGTTTCCATTTCAATCTCACCACAGCCACAGAGGCACAGCCAGGAAGACAGTCATCGCTTCTGAGAGGGAGTCTCGGAGAGGCCAGGTGAGGCGAGTTTCCTGAAGGGGCTCAGGCGCTGAAACAGCCCACATTGCTCCCCCGAGGGGGAGCTGAGGTGTCTTCCCCTCGGATTTCCCCTGTGAAGAGCATGGAGGCATTCAGGGGACCTCGCTCCTCCAGAGAGAGGCCGGACCATGCTAAGCTCCATCTTGCACTCCTGTCAACACCCTGAATAAGAGCAGGGACAGCAGGCTAACTCACCTCCCAACTTCGCTCAAATCCTCCTGACCTGGATGAGTCCCGGGATCTGGAAATTACAGGGCAGTGTTAAAGATGGCCAACGCCCAACAACTGTGGGGATCTGGGGACCTTTATTCTCACCCCTGCAGTCATGGGGTGAGTGGTGGTCACAGGAGCTGTCAGGCATAGAAGCTCGAGTGTGTGGAAAACCAGACCTCTGTCATGTGGCGCTGCTGCGCCCCACAAATGCCAGCCGGCCAGCTTCCAGTGCCGGTCGACGGAACAACGCTACAGCGGCCACTTCAGAAATCACGTCATAAATTACAACAGACATCCGGAGTCTAGTGAAATTGCAAACTGGACCAAATGTAGGTGTTATGAAGCCACCAGAACTGGGAAGTGAAACCATAGTAACGCGGCTGTTGTTAGGTGGGCACCTGCCTGAGCAGGACCACTGAAGGAAAACAAAGTGTCTGGGGCGGTGGTGGTGAGTACTGCGGGAGACCAAGGTCCACGTGCGCCAAGGCGAGAGGACATGGGCGCATGTTCAAATCTGCAACAATGACATCTACATTATTTAAAAAATCAAAGGGAAATAAAATATGTCAAATAATTTTCTTGAAAAAATATATCCCTAAAAGCAACGCATGGGGCTGGGGAGATGGTTCAGTAGAATAAGTGCTTCCCTGGCAAGCGCAAGGGCCTAAGTTCAATCCCTGGTTCCACCGAAAAAAAA